>CAIGQV010019029.1:8181231-8241347 GCA_903798115.1 Danio jaintianensis | reverse complement strand
CACACACACACACACACACACACACACACACACACACACACACACACACACACACACACACACACACACACACACACACACACACAGACACAGACACAGACATACACATACATGTTTATGAATAGAAGAAACATCTGCACAGGTTGAATATGATAATACCAGAGAGTTGTTGTTCCAGTGTTTTTCTCTGGTGCAACATCTTGAAACGAAACGTCATTTTCCAAGCATCTGTGGAGTAAGGCAGATCATCACACCATCACATTCCTTATTATAACAACTCCAGTGGGGGTCACTAACCTGACCGTTCTCTCATTATTCGGAAGCATGCATCGGATGGCAGAGTAGCTAAGGGTCAGTCTCTAGAGACTTATATAAAGAATGATTACGGCTCACTCTCATGCTTGCAAGAAATGAAATATCATCCTAAACCAAGTCTGTTTAATACCAGTCGTTTCAGCCAACGGCCATTTTGGCATCAAAACGTATAACATCTTTCCCCAAATATATCTGTCTGGAGGGGATGGCAATGGGATTGGCTTACTGTGATTATGAAAAGGTGCAGATGCTCTTTAATTAAACGTAAAGCATGGTTCATGAAGCATGGTATGATGAGAGTGGCTTCACAGTAAATGTTGCTGTGAGTCTGGATCGCTTACAACTTCATAAGTTGTATTACTTCCAAGAGGTATATTTGGACTCTCTGTAGCAAGGGCGCCCTCCAGCTTTCAGTATAAATGAAACAGACATTAAATCAAAATAATATATGTAATATGTGTATATATTTATACAAACAAACATACATAGTTCCTGGGTTGTCATAACCCAGGTGTTGGGTCAAATATGGACAAACCCAATATTGGACTAACTTTTTCAATTAAATTTAACTCAGTGGTTGAGTTTGCAAATATTTGACCCAGAAATGGGTTACAACAACCCAGCATTTTTATAGTCTAAGTACAAAAAACTACGAACAAAAAATCTGATCTTCTTCTATTTTAACACCACAACTGCTTCCCCCTACCCTCTCACTTTGTCCCTACATTGTCAAAAATGACTATAAAATCTATATGACGCACACTTATAAGTAAATAAATGAATAAAACTAACAAACAAACAAAAAAAGCTAAGGCGCGTCACCACATTAAATTACAAAAACATAATAGAATTATTAAAACATATAAACAAATACATTTAAAAAATGGTTAGCTTGTTAAACTGGCTGAAATATTTTTTTTTCTTGTTCCAAGATCAAGACTTCTAAAGATGCTGTTCAAAACAATACCTACAAGAGCATTTTCACAATTACTAAAATCACTAGGATTAAACCAACAACTGTCCATGGTGTTTTACACTGGTTAGCTGCTGATGTAGCAAATCTATGGTAGCAAACATTTCTCCACATACACACTGCCCTATAAATGGAAAATGATTTCTCTTCTGAAATGACCCTCTGCATAATTCATGGCTCTGGGGCTGATGCACGCCCCTGGAAATGGAGGAAAACACAAAGTTCTGCACTAAACTTGATCTGACCCAGTTGAACGCACAGATGACATCCAGCTCAAGCTGTGGGTTTAGAGAGCAGCGGGTGCACAGATTGGGCTCAGTGACAGTCAGAAAGCACTGTTATCCGCCAAGCAGGTATTCCCTGTCCTTCCCCTCTGCTGGAGAGATAGAGCTGTCAGGAGAGGACTGAACCAGCGTCTGCACTTCCTGGCTGAAAACTGTGCCATGAACAGAGCTCAAAGCTGGCAATGTTTCACAGCTTCCTAGTGCGTAGCAGATGATTTCAAACCCTCTCACCCGTAATAGTATGAACGGTGAATAAATTAATCTTCCTGTCCTCCGCGTTCCTGAGAATCTGCTCTGAGATTAATAATCTTTAGATGATTAATTTACATATGAATCATTTACATTTTAGGGACTAGAAATTCCTGTTCTGCAGTTACTTTTGCGGTCTGTAACTTTAAACACAAGCATTTTCAAACATTTCTGTCCACCTTTTTTCCTACACCGCATAAAACTGTAAACAATCAATAAAGCAACAATTATCATAAAAACATAGATACAAAGAAGTGCCATCATTATCCTATGTTTATCTATCAAATATTAAGAATAAACTTATTTGAAGTAACAAAATACTTTTTTATTGACCGTGAATAACCCCCAAACCTACAGAGCAAATAAGATTTTCTGCTGCATGTTAACATTTCAAATATTACTTTATTGTATTATACATAATTAAAATGTTGAACCATATATATCTTGATAAAGTTATGTTAAGTTCCAAGCATTACGATATTTTCAAGAAAGATAAAATAAAGCACAATGAAAAAAATCATTCAGTCTCCACTACAGATATGGATTATTTCTAGAACAACATAATTATTTGGAATAGTTCCTGTTTGGGAAACTTCCAATCAAAGAATTGGAAGTGCAATCTATTATTTAAAATACAGTATATGCACATTTGGGAAAAGCTGGATAAAGCAACAAAATAAACACTGCCAACATTTACTCACCATCAAGTATAGTGATTCATGTTCAAAATAAATGTTTTTAAACATCATAAACATGGGTTAAACATTTCTATGCATCATACAATATTTAGAAGCACCTCTGACATGACTAATTACATCAGCACATTTGATGGGTAAAAATAGCCGTATCATAATCAATCTTCCACAAAGGAAATTAAAATTTAAAATGTGCTGCGGATGACGCTCCAAAGAGCTTAAAACAGTCCTGTGTGATTCATGCTGAAAAAAAAAATGGTGTATTGGGAAAGATTAAGACTTTAGCCTCTGATGTGTCTAAATGCGAAAGATCAGAGGCTTTAAACCAGGTCTTTGAAAGCAACTAATTAAAACAGATCGGAAGTTACAAAAAGAGACATGAGCAATCAGTTCTGTGAGGGCTGCAGTCACAGTCTGTGAAGACCCTCGCATGACATCACATTGAACTTCATCACATTGGACAGGCACTTGTCATTACCCTATAAGGCTCATAAAACACATTTCCATCCTGGCTGGTTTTTGACAATGATTTTGACTTTAGAAAATAGCACTGGATGGCTCAGTGGTTAGCACTGTCGTCTCACAGCAAGAAGGTCACTGGTTCGAGTCCCGGCTGGGCCAGTTGGCATTTCTATGTGGAGTCTGCATATTCTACCCGTGTTTACATGGGTTTCCTCCAGGTGCTCCAGTTTCCCTCACAGTCCAAAGACATGCGCTATAGGTGAATTGAATAAGCTAAATTGGCCATAGTATATGAGTCTATATGCAATCATGACTTTTTTCCCTCAGATTTTTGAGTTTATATCTGCCAATTTAGACAATTCTTCTTATAATCCTGTTACAAGTATATAAATATATTGATTTTTCATAAGGATCAGCACGTCAAACATTGTGCAAAAACTATATTATTGAAATATTAATCAATATTGCACACTTTAAATTGATTGGAATTATACTGGATATGTTTTTTTATGATTTATTAGGTGAATACTTCAAACGAAACCATGAATTTTTATATAATAAATTAACACTGACCAAAAAGAACCAAAAAAGTACAACTATTTTTTTTACAACAGTAAAACAAATAATAAAAACCAATAATTTGTATGACAGTTTAACAAAAACCCAAAATGTCATGACTAAAGACAATACTGTGGATGATTTTCCATTTGAGACTTCATGAAGCGAGTGCCTCAAATGTAATTTAATTCATCTTAAAAGTTGTCTCTCTCTCCCTGCACTACCAGAGAGCTGTTGCCGTCTGCCATCTATTTCAAGAGCTTTCATCCATCACTTCAGAACCAACAGGCTCACAACAATGAAGCACTCAAATCGCTGACGACACTTAATACATTTCCAATGCAGGGCACATCAAGATGTCGTCATCGCCAAAGAGGGAATTTTATGCACCAGTTGGACAGTCATGGGTGTGATTATTAGCCCTAATGAGAGCCATCCAGAGTGGTACATGTGCTCCAGATTGCAAGACTGCATTGCGGGATGTAAATTATTCTCTGTGACAAAAAGAGCAAATTGGAATCCATTACTGAGGCCACAGAATACAGAGCAAAAGAATTACAAATGGGATAGAAGCCCTCATTAATCCCAAGCCTCGTGCTCTTTTGGGGAAGTGATTGATTGCTTTATCAACCCTCATGACCTGCTGTCTGCATGATGATTGTGCAGTCTATATCTGCTACGATCAAACTGAAGAATATATTTCAAAGTTCACACTGCAGCACTCTGTGAATGCAGGGTGCATTGCAAAGTGGATTTCACAGACTATTAGGCCTTATTAATAGAAAGTTCATATACAGGAAGAATATAGATATATATTCTTAGGCCTCAGGTTGCTGTATATGCCATCCGGAGGGAGTTCATAGGAAAAGGATGTGGAAATATGGTACATCAGCAAACTAGATCTCAACACTAGAAAAAGTTGGGATAAAATTAGTTATGTTGTTATGCTATTCATAACATAACATTTTGTACACTCTTGTGATGCAGAGCACTCAGGTTTGAGTCTGGTGATTCACGGTTCCACAAAAGAGGTAAAATAAAATAAAATAAAAATCAAAAAATCCACACTTCTGTTTTCTATTTAAAATGCTATTGGTTGGGTTTTGGTCAGTGATTTGCCATGTGATCTGTACGACAAGCACTGCCTTCTCATTGACCTGTAACTGAAACATATAACAAAATGCACCCTAAGTAATGTATTTCAGATTCACAAAAATGTAGACAGCGCCCTTGGATTTGTCATCTGAAACGTGCAACATAATGTAACTGGAGCAATGTATTTTACGTTTCGCAAAAATGTAGCCTGTGGCAATTATTTCCAGTGAGTATTATTTAAGAGTATTAACTTGCTTTTCTTCAAGATTGACTTTTTGCTTTGTCATCTTACAAGCCTGATGCATGTACTTCCTGCAGTCAGATGCAATTATACATTCATAGCAATTGCTCCTTTGTTCACTCATTCACTACTTGGCGAATGACACATTTCTACACATTCTTTCCACAAGTAGTTGGACATTCCAAGCCATACTGCACACCATACATAACTGTATTATTTTATGTATGCATTGCTTTCTGAATGATAAAAAAACTAGTTTAAATTCAGTCTGAGTTACAGTATAACAGGAAAAATATTATCGTTTTCAGATCAGTATATGCTTAGATCAGGGTTTGTAAACACTGGATTTTATTGTTTGTGTGGCTCAGATTATATAAAAAACTAAATGGATTTGACTTGGATACATTAGGTAATGCATTTCTCTTTGAGTTTCTTATTGAGAGGAAAGTAGAAAGTGGACATGGTAATGGCAAGAAAAAAGATGAAAGGAATGGGATGGGAAAATGTATTAAGTCAGAAGCAAACTTGCATCAGCCAGGACTATACTTGTTGAGACTATATTGTGCATTAAGTGCTAGGCTAGCTCCAACAGGGAAGTTAGCAGTTAACAAAATGTCTAAAGATAGTAATATGCACTTAGGATAATAACAGCTGGTTATAAGCAAAAACATTTCCAGTAAAGAAAATAAATAAATAAAAGCATGTTTGCAAACATAAAAAAGGGTTCTCCTGGGGTTTCCCTCAAAAATGCTTTCTGGAATCTCAAAAAGCATCTTGTAAAGGCCTTTGATAAAATATGAAACAAGTGAAGTTGTAACAGTGTAACTGCTATCTTGGGTTTACTTGAGTTTCCTTTTTGACATTCACCATGTGCATATTGGGTCTTCTTGAAGACTTTCAAGGAGAATTTTTTTTTTTTACTACTTAAAATAATATATGTTTAACTAACTGCTTACGACAGCATTTTATATGTTTATATTTGCGTTTATCCTTGGCAAACATTTATGTTTTTTAACTAATATTAAATGTGTTGTTTAATGCAAAACAGCTCCCAGCCACATCACGAGGACAACTAAAGCTATGAATACCTTAATCACTAAAATCAGTAAATAAAAGCACACTCTAAAACACTTACCCATGGGTAATTAAAATTCTTATCTTTTGATACAAGTAAAACCACATTCAAAAAAGGCTACACTACACATTCTCAAAAACTGCTCTTGACAGACACTTAATATAATTGTTCTGTCAATAACCCTCAGTACAAGCTCCTTTAATGGTTTCTATAGAGACAAATATTTAAAACTTTATTAGGTGCTACACAAGAACTCCTACACACCTCAATCCAAAAAAATGAGATTAAGTTATGGGTAATTCATCACTATATCACTTTCAGAGTCACTGCTGTTTCATTGAATTACTACAAACTCGTAAAACCAAGCTATCCCTCCCACGAGCGGAAAAAATTGACAAACGACTCCCCATATTTCCTCTTGCTCTCTGATACGCTCCCTACAAAGTGAGGAAACCCATAATAGTCAGGTATGACAGATACAAAATTGAAGTGAAGTGCGAATCTGACTTGGAAATACATTTTCAGAGTGTCGACCTAGACGGAAATCACTTTAACCATGCCTGACGGAAGGAGTTTATATGGTTGTCCCTGAAATCCAGCTAAGCTGGGGGCTGTTTAAAGGCACAGTTCATCCTAACAATGAATATTAGGTCATTATTTATTCTTGCACACTTCAAATCAGCTTGGGTGCATCCACAAGCTCATCCAGGACTGCCACAACATCATCCATCAGTATCCATCTGCAAAAACATGGTCCGTAGCTCTACATAAAATCATCCAGCATTGCATGGGGTCCGTAAACCCTCCATTAAAAACCACCGAGTCTGTAATGAGCGCTTCATTTGCAACTCGCAGCCCATGAGGTGATGTTACACGCTTTGTAATGAAGTTAAATACTCTAAACACTGAGAGGCTCCCTTTCTCTCATGGCCAGAAGGCAATCACGAACAGTTTAATGGTAGAACATAAATCATCATACGCATAATTCATCACCACTATGAACAAAAGTGAACATTTTATTTGCTGCTGACTGTATGCAGTGATTATTTCTCTTTGTTACTATGAATAAGAAGCATTTAATTTTGCCTCATAATAGATTAACTGAGGATTTAAGATCACCAGATCCAACTTCATAGGGATTTCGAGAGGACTGATTAAACCTAAAACAAAAGGAATGAACAAATGCTACACCAACAAAGTGAATGTTTGCAAATGACGTCCATATTTACATACAGATGTTACCACATCTGCCTAAATACACAGCAGTCATGACTCAAAATATTGTTGAAATGAACATCTTATAATAGACATGAATAATGCCTGTGATCATAATGGCGGGGATTAAATATCAAAGATGATCTTATCACATTTGAGAAGTCATATGAATGTACAAACTGATCAGTCAAATCTTAATCCTAAATTTATGTACTCAGTTTGATCTCAAAAGTCTGACAATCAATTTTCTAAAGGGATTCAGCACTTCATTTAAAACATTAAAAGATTCTTTATTGTTCCATAACAAACCTTTAAATCCGTAGGATCTTTTCATTTGCACAAAAGATTATTATTGTTTTAATAGACTCTTTATATTATTGAAAACCTCTTTAAACTCTTCATTAAAAGTTCCAAAGGGAAACCAAAAAATATTCTCTCACTGCGAAAACCCACTTCTGGAAGCTTAATATTAAGAGTGTTTGAAAAGGAATTGTTACTTTTAGGTGTGGAAAGAGCCATTAACCAAAACAGATAACCAGATTGTACTGCTTTATTAAGAAAGTCAGTTCCACCACCTCTTTAATAACGTCTGTTCAAATTCTGAAGGGGGAGAAGAAGAATAGAGAAAAATAAACTGCTGTTCTCTTCTTTCATTACTCCGAGGCTCTGGCTGACCCACTGATTATAAAGGCAAGGTGTGAATGAATGGCCAACGGTGAGACAGAATAAGCAACACACTGATCCCTTCTGCAATCCTGCTAAAATAAATTCTCCAACATATAAACAGAATAGCCTTTTGGTAATGTTAAATAAGGTGAAATCTCTTTAGTTCGAATCGGTGTATAGGAAATCCACCCACAAGCATTCTCTTGCTTGGGATTTTTATTAAAAAGGTAGGTTTCATGCAACATGGCCCTGCGCCCCACTGGTCTCGTTAATGAGCATTAGCAAGAATTTCTGTACAAACATTTATTCAGTTCTGCCTGCTAAATGGCCATCTTAATTATGGTAAATTAGAAACTGCATTTTAAAAACTGTCACTAATGATGAAATACTCAAGGGTGGGGGGGGGACTTCACATGAGCATTTGACTGTTAGATTCAGTGTTTCTATCTCCTCCGGCTCAGGAAAATTAATTGAACAGGCAAAATTATCAGTATAATGATCTCTGGCTGACATTCTTGTCTATTTGAGCTCAGATTAACTAAAATGTATCATTCCTTAGTCTAGAAAAAATGTACAACCTCAGTTGCACAAAAGGAAAGCTGGAAAGGAAAATGCCAAAAGGAAACTTTTTAATAACCATTTTATCTTAATTACATAAGAACACTTTTCAAAGTACTACACATAATTATTAGTTTAATTACTCAGCAAATCAGGATATATTTTAAATTAACTGACAACCTTAAAAAGAAAAAAAATGCATTTCAATTTTTTTATTATACCACACACACAACCACTCAAATCCAACCAAATATCTCTTAGAGTTGCACTGCATTCAATGATGAGGGTGGAAAAGAGGTAGCAGGAGATGTAGGAGCAATAGCATAGTAATTTTTTTCATCTACTATCCTGAAGCTTTGATCTCATCAGGCCCTCCTTTCATAAGCCAAGTGACTTCAGCTGCTCTAAAAGCACCCATGGGTACGCCATTTGCCACTAACTAAACCTACGTCATCCATAAATAGCTTTTTTTTAATACTAGATTAAAAAAAAACAACATCAGTGCAGTGTTTTCACATGGTTTGCTAAAACACCAACTGATATTACTGCTTTAATCCAAATCATTAGATCAGGAACGTCAGCCATCATAAAAATCAGCCAACAGAATTTCAAGAAAAATATACAACAATCACTGTCAGTTACTTATTGATTATTCACTCCAAAGCAACATGTGTACAGCCATTTACTACAGGGAAGGTAAATATAAATCACCCCGAATGCCTCGTTCAAGGGCACGATATTGATGAGGTAACACTGCTATGGTCTCCACTCTCATCGAGTCAATTCTTTCATGTGAAATTTACAGACTTCGCATTTTTCATTCAGCACTTAGAATCCTTCAGTAAGGGATGTCTTTTACTGCTTAATCTTTCAAATGAAATTTTTAGACTATGTTAAAACATTTATCACAGGGTTAAGGATTCTCAGTGTCAAACTGTCATACTGTCACTCTTCAAGCAAAAATGTATTCCCTGACACCTTCTCAATTGCATGACACTAAATATTAACATTTTATAAACTCAACTGTATCATAAAAGAGTTGATGAGATGCTAATGACAGCTGCATTGGAGACAATATTTATTATTATTAATAATAATTAATGCCATGTTTGGAAAATAGTGCCTCTTCACACTCTTTTCATTTAAAAAATGGTGGTTTAATATTACAGAAAAAAAAATCTGAAAAATACCTTTACATGAAAAAATAAGTACTGGAGTAATTTACAATCATTTCACCTTTTGAGCACTGGCGACATAACAGTGCCCTTGAAAACACTACCTTAAAGAAGAACCATTTGAAGGGGATTGCATTCCCTTCCAAGATCCTTAGGGGAGATTTCAGAGCAAATACTAATCAGAATATGACATCATCTATATGCCAGCTGTCGTCTGGATGATGCACTCTTTTCCTGTCAGAGATGGGCCTGAGTAGGTTTCTGTCAGAACAGGAAAAAACCCAAACAAACAAACAAACCTGTCAAAGCAATGTCTGGAAGAGAACATAGTTTGGAATAAAAAGCCTGCTTACAGCTGACATTTGCCTCAAAGCTGATATCACACATCAGTGCCTGTTCAAGGAAAAATACACCCTTTGTTTTTGCAATATGTGCAATAAAATGTCACTCTGACATACGCATGAAAGAGCAATCTCCAAAATGCTGGCTCAAAAGTGTTTATCTCCAAAAGTGAGATATGAAGCTTAAATTCCACTTCCAGTAATCTGCAGTGATTTTATACAGAGAGGCACAGCCACTGAGGCCCAAATGAGGCTTTACAGGGGCAAAAAAAAAAAAACTTCAGAAGACCTAAAGAGTTTTAAAGGGTTGCATGGAATTTAAACAGGCCGCGAGGCAAACAATTCACCCCTTAGAACCACCAATCTATCAGTGTCTATTTGACAGTGTATCCAGGGGAGACAACACGATTAGTGTATAATCCCCTCTGCACTCTGCAATGGTACCTCCCACACAAAACATGATGGATATGTGGATCGTTCCAAAGAACCATTAAAGGGGTCACCACACTCCTATAGTCACCGTAAACACTTCCCAGGGGCAGACTGCATTTCATCTATCCCAGCTTTAACGCCCTCTGCCAAGTCCTCAGTTGCTGCTTCAAACAGGATTTCACAAGCCACTGTTGGTTCGGGAGTAAAAGTTTCAATTATGAGGACATTTGTGCAGTGGAAGGGCATAGGACACTTCTAACCTTGGTATTGTATGCTTTCTTGTGCAAAGCTGCTAGAGGTGGCTGGGCATAAAAGGATCAAAAGGTTTAAGGACAGAGCAGAGAGAAAAACACACACAAACGTGGATTCCACAGTCCAACTCACTGCACAGTACATAAAATGACGGAATGAACAACAGTGCGGAAAATGTAGGAGGGATTTCTGAAGAGCAAATTGTATGTAGAACTAGAACAATTCACAATCTTCAGTATGTTTCAACAAGCATAAAAAGGAGGACAACATATATCCACGTCTCAAACAGGAAACACCCTAAAGGGCCCTTCACATTGACAGAGACTTGCGACAACAAAAACGTTTTTCATTTTCACTGCGAGCAACAGAGGCCACTGAGGATGCCACAAAGTTGCAACTGAAAAATAATACAATACTGTAATACAATAGCATTACAGACAGTGCAGCTCATGTACAGCAATCGAGCAAACAATAGCAACAAGTTCAGCAACTCTAATCTATTTCCTGCCAATGTCAGTACAACTATCTATACGTTATTTTTAGGGCTAATCTGGAAGATTTCTTGCCAAGCAAACACTTGGCTATGAATAACTATAGATATTAAAATGAAAGGAAAGGGGAAAGAAAAATGAAAAGGATACTTTTCATTGAAATTAGTAAAAAATTAATATGGATTTAAGGCAAGAAAAATTAAAAAATATATAGTTTAATATCAATCTCAACTACTTTAAACTTTATTGTAATTCATGTTTGGTATTTGTGAACAGTAAAGCTCTGCCTTTGATTTGATTGGACATCTCAACAACCTAAATCCATTACAAACACACTCTTAAATTTACCTCAACAAAAGCACATCTAGCAACCTTTCAGAAAGCCTCTATGGTTGAAAGAGCAGCAAACTGATTTCTCTGGGTAATTAGTGCACGAGCCAGAGACCCGATTCAATCTGCTCCTTTTGCCCATCCCGTCTTTCAAAGAAAGTAATTAACACACTTGTGAGGATCTGAAACAAGTGCGAAGCCTTCTAGGAGACTACAGCACTGTATCTACAGTACTTGTACACACAGATGAGGGTTGTCAATGGGAGGTTTGGCCTACATTGATGACAAACTGGCCCCCAGCGACAACTACACCATGCGCATCTATTCAGAGCTTCTGAACCGCTGTCAGACTTCTAGGTTTTTGACTTCCAGTTGATTTTTTAACAGGACTATGTACTTATGTAAAGCAGAATTCAATGGATTTCATAAGGCTTAGTGGTACTGGTGACCAGAATACAGGACAAAGTAAAGGGTGAAGAGAAACTGGCGGGAGATATACAAAGAGAGAGAGTGAACCAGAGAGGAAATGAAGAATTTGGGAAAGTGGGCGTTGAAATATATATTTTAGGCAGGCCCTACAGGCATTCTGACTCTTCTAGTTAGCTTCAAAAGGTTCAAAGAAGGATAAAATCCAGAAATGTAAGTAATCCTCTCACTGTATTCCCCTCAGGCACATTTAACCTCAGAAAAGGGGGTGAGCTTCGTTTAGACTTTGTAGTCTAACAACCCATCAAATTAACACATTTTTTTCTTCTCCTTAAAAACAAGAGATGTTTAGTACAAACGTACAGCTGTAGAGAGAGTAACCTGAGGTTGTCTACAGGAGCCACACACACAGCCAACAGTACAATTCCCAACCAAGCATACTCATAATTTCTGGTGATATGAACAGCCGAGAGTACAATTCTCACAAGACCTTGTGAGAGTCACAAAATATTATTTCCACTAAAAGATATTTGGAGCTGATTTAAGGGTGAAAAGGTCTGACTCGGGATTTTATTATCCACAAAAGTTTATGGATGAACTGTGAAGCTTTACAGTTACTCTCCTGATGAGAATCGAAAATTATGCAGCATAAAGTACAATTTGCAATTATAATGTGCAGTATTTTGTGACGCTTGTTACAAAAAGCCTCACTATTATTGCTCCCATTTACAAGTTTTTCACAGTTTGGTGCTGTTCGAACTTGATACCTAAAATGCTTTTAAAGAAAGATTCATTGTGCATTTGATTAAAAGGAACAATTTTGTACCATCACATTTGATACAGCAATATTGTTATTGACTTAAACTGTTTTTTGATACAATTCACCTTGAAAATTTCAGTCTCGTCAAACACAGAAAGACAAACGAGTTGATGCACTGGTCAATATTTCAATACACTAATAAAGTTTGTGCCTTTCTCTTCCGTTTGCATTAGAAAGCTCAGATGTCACAGTATATGCATACAAAGATAAATCTAAGGGGGTCTCATGGGGTGAAGGTTATTTTAGATCACTATTCATTTTCTGCAAGCTTCTCTAACAAGTCTGTAGCTTATGTGTATGCAAGTCCTAAAGTGACGCGTGGAATGGTCAATTAAATGTACTGTAGAAAGAACTGATCCTGAGCTACTGTGCCAAGTAGTGTATTTGAGACCAATAAAAACAATCTTTACAAATGAATTGGCTTTCAGTAATCCTCCATTCAGAAGTCATCTTACTGTGAAGTGTGCATATATAAAATGATCTTTTCATCTGAGTCGCATCTTACCACACAGACTCTGATTTCACTACAGATGGTCGATTGCTGTTCCCACTTAGGCAACCCATAAATATCAGTTATGGAGATGTTAAATGAACTGAGCCTATAATTCACCTTCATTAGACACAGAGCAAGCAACACAAATGTGAACACTTTCAGTATCTCTGAAGAGCAATTAATAATGATGAAAAGTAGCATTTTGTAATACAAAAAAATGCAACAAAAACAACAATTATCTAAAAATTGGAATTATCTAAAATTGCTTAATGAACTTGGGCGTGAGGATAATTAAATGATGATTTTAAAGAAACTACTACTCATTTAGCACAATGAAAATTTACCTATTTCTGTCTTTTCTCTTCTTCCAATTTGATACATTTAGACAAAATATTTAGGCCATAAATCATGACTTGTCCTTCATGATGTGTGCCTCTCTTGCAGGAGATAAAACGGTACGTGAAGGAAACCTGACAGACAGCACTTCACTTTCCCCGAGGTGAAAAGATGGCTGACCTGACATCAGAGAGCCTGTCAACAGTAAACCCAGCCAAAGTCATTCTACACCAACAGTAAAAGACATGTAGATGCTATGAATGCAGAGCACATCGCCTGAGATGTGAGCATTCAAAACATCGATTATCCACAATCAAGCTTTCTAGTTACAAGGTAATGGTAATGATTTGCCATTCAAGGCCAGCCAAAAATCATTTATCTGTATTTCTACCTTTATTGAGCATGTCAACAGCCTTAAAAAGATGGTTCACCCAAATCTCAAAATTCTGTCACCATTTATTCACCCTTCACTTGTCACAAATCTGTTTGAGTTTTCTGTTGAACACAAAATAATATATTTTGAAAAAAGTTGAAAACTGGTAACCATTAAAAGGTGCAAACTTTTCTTGGTCCAACACCTTATATGCAATATTAAAACTAAATTTGGACTACTTGATGATTAATGATTGCTATCAGGATGTGAAAAGACTTTCAACCAGCATAACAAAAATTGTTTCTGAAGACTTACTGCTACTTTAACTTCCATAGTATTTGTTTACCCCACTTCTTTCTAACATTCTTCAAAATATCTTTTGTGTTTAACTGTAAAAAATAATCTCAAAGGTTTGGAACCACCTGAGGGTGAGTAAATAGTGATTGAATTTTCATTTTTGGGTGAACTTTCCCGTTAAGACAATGAAAATCTAAAATTTTTGAGAATATAAAACTGCACTTTTAATAACAGATATCAATAACAAATAATAACAGAACATTGCACATAAAAGTGTGCCTAAAACTGAATTTGCAACTGACTACAACAAGCATTACCATTTTATTCGATTTTGTTTAAAGGCTGCTTCGTCATCTTCTTCAAAACAAAGCCGAATTACAGATTTAACAAATGTGTCGGAAAGAAAGCAATATGAAATCCATCTAGGGAGAGGGGACCGTTTTTTAAAATCAGGCACTTTATTTCCATTAGGTGTCTTTACAAGTTCCTTTTCTTGCTTGAGCGTTTGTCAATTTGCGGTAGGGGCAACAGAGGCTTCTGTCAGCGTTTTCTCTCCTGATGAATAATTAGGCACAAAGAACTGTGGTCCTGCAGTCCCCCTTCAGCTGTCAGACATCACTCATTCTCCCAGGGCAATAAGCAAGCCACCATAAACGGTCTTTAGCAGGAGAATTTGTCATTTGCAATGACGGCATAGAGCGACATCAATGTGCTGTATGTGAATCCATGCAGCGAGTGATTAAATATGGATGTATTCAAGCATGCAGTCTTGAGCAACCATAACCATATGACGGGGTAACAGTGTAATTATAAGCATGCAGGTCTATATATATATATATACATATATTTATATAATGGTGTATGCCCACACACACTCAAAAGAAGATGCGCAGAGCAAAGTCTGAGTCTCGGTAATCCGGTGGCAGGAACGTGCTAAATCCTGACATCAGCATATCTCAAAGGACTGCATGCTAGCGTACAGAACAGAACAGGGGGAGGTGGGGAGAAGAGCCCAGCGCAGAGAGTTAGCAGAGGTCAGCTGACATTGCAGTGTGCAGATGAGGTGGATATGGCTTTGTTACAGTTTCAGTCTACCGTGTGCACCTCATGCGGAACCATAACAGGACGTAAAGTGTCGTCAGGCTCAAAAGCACACAGCATGATTTGGTTAATGAGCAAATCAAAGCATCTGCCAGAGACGAGTAACTACTAAGCTGATTCCAAATGCAAAGCTATGCATTTTCAACTTTACAAAGAGGGATTATTTCTTTTTTTAAGCTGCAGCATGATGCTAGTGTGCTAGTTAACCCTCTAATGCCTGACAACAAATAATTCTAAAATAAAAAAGTAAAACATTTTATGGAAAATATATAAAATATTTTCTTAAATTAGATCAATTAGAAAATAATGACTGAGAAAAGGGGCGTCATGGTGGCACAGTGGGTAGCACAATCGCCTCACAGCAAGAAGGTTGTTGGTTCGAGCCTCGGCTAGGTCAGTTGGCATTTCTGTGTGTTTGCATGTTCTCCCCGTGTTCACGTGGGTTTCCTCTGGGTGCTCCGGTTTCCCCCACAAGTCCAAAGACAGGGTATAGGTGAATTGGGTAAGCTAAATTATCCGTAGTGTATGTGTGTGAATGAGTGTGTATGGATGTTTCCCAGTGTTGGGTTGCAGCTGGAAGGGCATCCGCTTCCCAAAACATATGCTGGATAAGTTGGCAGTTCATTCCGCTGTGGCGACCCCAGATTAATAAAGGGACTAAGCCAAAAAGAAAATGAATGAATGAATGACTGAGAAAAGCCTCTTGAATCATACTTGATACATGAATTTATCAAATGATGTAATGATAATCAAATACAAGTCAGGGTGTGTTCACACTTGCAGATTTGGTTAAATTAAAACAACCTCTGATGTGATTGCTCCGTTAGTTTAGTCCATTTAAATAAGTGTAAACCTTGCCACCAAACCCTGGTGCACCATCAATGTTCACATCTTAATGAAAAAAAATAATAATAAAATAATAAATAAATAAACTTTTAAAAAAATGACACCACAGGCATGCACATAAAATGGGATGGTTTAGCCCAGCAAATTTTTTTTTGATGTTTGGTACACTGTTCTAATTTATTATTACTATTTTGTATTTTTTAGGTCTAGTCTTAAAATTTACCATGTAAACAGGTAAAGCAGGTGAACTAAAATTAGGGCTGCATGATTAATTGAAATGCAATTAATCATCTTGTCAGGGAAACACAGCTCTGCAATCAGAAGTAACTCTTCTCAGAAGGCCAGAGGGTGCTCTCATGCAGAAACTGTAAACACGCCACAAAGACATGACACAGAAAATCAAACAGAGGAGAGATTTTAACTGATTTTATTGATTCAACGTGACTAATAAACAGACAACTACAGAATAATCACACAGTATGTTTTATTTCAAATACTTGGCTGAAGTTACGAGGGGAGTTTGGAAAAACAATGTTATTAAATTAAGTATTTTCACATGCTTTTAGATCAGCAGCAACACAGAGCCGTAGTTCACAGAAAAGTGATTCTCTTCAATTTCAGGATTGCACCAATTACATTGTCTGTGATCTTTTACTGAACTATGGCTCTTTGTAATAAATGGTGCTTCACCTGAAAGCAGGTGCTGAAGATTTACTGCTGATTACAGAGCCAGTTCTACTGCCGAAAATGCACATGGAAATCGCCTTTGATTAATTGTGTATTGAGTTGTTAATTTGGACCTAATATTTTTCAAATATCTCTCTAAAAATTAAAACAAACTAAATAAAACTACTCAGACAGTAGTTAAACTAAATCAATCATCGAGGCACATCCATTGTGAGAAACATCCAACACCCACCCAACAGGTGATGACTCTCCACAGTTACTTAATTTCCCCTTGTGGGATTAATAAAGTTGTTAAAAGTTCAAGTAAGGCCACGGGAACTTCCATGTTGCATTAACACAGCAAATGCATGTGGCCTAAAATCTCAGTGGACCATTAATGTTTTGAATTGGCCATGTAAACTTTGAGTCATCACCTAAGAGAGACGACATGAGTGCAAGCAGAGTTGCTTTTAGTGCTTTTGCGTGGATGCCACAGAGCTGGTGAACTATGCAAACCCTTCACCTTGTACATGTATTTGCATATGAAAGAAAACAGGTCAAATGTCAGTAGGCTAACTAGGGGTGTTCAATATTTATTAAAATATGATATTGTAATGATAGTTAATATGGAAGCTTAACACGGTCACTCATTTTGTACGAAAAAAAAAAAAAAAAAAACACTCTTGAGAGTCCATAACTTTTCATTGTGTGATGAAGCCTATTACAATGCAGTTAGTATGCCCCAGTTATAAGATTATAAACTTAAATAATAATTCCAGTTATAAAAACAAAGAATACATACATTTAGTTGTTTTGTTTGACTTAGTTAAGTAACATCTCACAATTAAGAGTTGCATTCACCCAAATATTAGTATAATCTTTATTGCAAATTAGTGAAGCCGTTATTCAAAGAAGGTCACTTGCTTAATTTCTAAATAAATGATTCAATGATGACAGGAACTTGCTACTAATGGTTTAACTTCAACATATTCACTCAGGCCTAAACCAGACAAGGTACCTGATTATTAAGACAGGCTTTTGTAGAGCAAATAAAAAAAAAACTGGTCTTTGCATCTTCATGCATTCCTCATCATGATGCATTTTGAAAAGCAATGTAGCACTCAAAATCTTCCTCTGTCAGCTGCCGTCCACCTTGCGAGTTTTAAAACTAAAGCAGTGTTGTTGCATGAAAAGGAAAACTACCACAAGCCATCGTAGCACCAAGTAGATGTCTGCAATATCGGGTGATCAATATTGAGCAGTCTGTTCTTAGCAGGCCAGAAAACGTCACAAGGCTCTTCATCTTTCCCATGCCCTGCTGACAGCATCTCCTGGCATCCATGCACTTCCAGCACCAGGACCAGCTCACACTTAAACTACAGTGCTCTGCGCCTCATAAGCATCCATCATAATAAATAAAAGACTGATCCCACGAGTGTGGTTAATGCAAGAGGAGGAGGAAAAAGACGGGAAGCAGTTTGCAGAACAACAGGCCAATGCTGATTGACCTCCACCTTAGACCATGATGTCAAATCAATCATCTGCCTCATATTAGGACAGTGACTGCCTATAAAAAGGTATAATAATTAGGATGTTTATCAAACCGGACCAAGCGCAACATGCATGTTACAAAGGGACTCAAGGGCAGATGTTATACAATCTAATACAATGACAAATTACACTGCATTCGCTGTATTTTATTTATTTATTTATTTTAAATGGGGTAATTCAGTACCCACAGAGCTTATTTAGGCACAATGTGATTTGGGTGCATTTGCATTCAAGGTGTGTGTTCATGAAATGGAAGTGATTTTTTTTTTTTTTTTATGCGTGCACATGGGAAAGTCTGCAAGGGAAATAAATATTCACACAATTTTTAATCCTTAATATGTTAATAAGCCTGAAAAAAAAAAACTGAAAATAAAAATAAATCTTGATACAACAATATGGCTCAAAATCATCAATGAATGACAATGTGCAAACTGGACATCCTAGCTCTTTTGCTCTGCTTCTTTCTGATCTACATTTGTTTCCTCTAAAAGACAGATGCAACCTCTGGGTCACAAGCTGTCCCCTCATGTTACCATCTTGCCTGGCTTCAAGAGACAACTGCCTGTGTTCAGCGGCGTGCAGAGTCACCTTTTAAACATAAAAAGATGAGGGCTAAAAAGCGATTATACTCTGCATCTAGAATAAATGAGAATGCATGCCAATTGAGAACAAAACCTAGTTGAACAGGCATTTGGCAAAGACTGTTATAAGTTTTCAAATGTAGATACTGTTTTTCCCCCTACAAGACAATGTATTCCAAAGGCTTGTTAGGCACTTCAGTCACATTTATCACTTCTTCCTTTGCCAAAGTAATTTCCTTCCCTTCTAGTTAGCGGACATGTCAATATGTATTACTACTTAGAAGAACATGACAGCTTTATCTGCTTCACTTTGCAAGGACCTTCCACACTCCTGACTCTGAATGAAATGAAAACTCAAAGGAGAAAAAAGGGTTGGGTGCTGGGAAAACCCAAATATCAGATATCCAACCAACAAGAAACGCATTACCAGGGTTGTGCTTTGCTATCGGGGGAAATTCTAGGACTTTCGTTGTGAATTCACTGGAACGGAAAGCATTCAGATGAGAAATAGAGGGTGGAGTGTAAGGAACAACAACCATGCCAAACATTGCCACTCTATATAGAATTTGTTGTGCACACCAATGGTTAGAGTGCAGGAAAAGTTTGGCAAGGGAAAGATTTGAAGTAAAAAAATAAATAAATAACCTCAGACGGCTAATGTAACTGCTGTTTTCAAGAAAACTTGAAGAGTCCATCTGAGATTGTGAGGAAAACTAAGATGAAAGACCCTAAAAAGGATTCAAAGATTCAGGAGATCAAAATACACATTGTATTTTCAAATGTTTGGTTCAGCAACTACCTCTCATAATAATAAGCTCTTGAAGAAGAGATTTTTTTTTTCATTTCCCAGGCAAGAGCAAAAATGAATCTCAGACTGGAGGACTCAAAAATCACTTCGTTTTGTCATCTTCTCCTCACTGTTCAAAGAGCCCCCAGTTTCCAAGATGCCACTTCCATACAGTGCAAATGACAGCCTCTTCCATCTGTAGGAGATCATTCAGATTTGATAACAATACAGATAAAAGTGGCAGTCACATTCGAGTTCAACCTGTAATTAGGAGTACCCACGCAAGGATCTATCCGTGCCTCTGTGTTCTGGCTGAATCATCACCGTTTGATAACCTCAAAAGCTCAGAGCGTAATTTTACCACATCTGACGTGCTGCTGGGTGCGGTCACTATAGGCTGAGAAAATAACGCCATTGCTCGATATGAACTACTCAGTGGGGTGCAGCAGTTTGATTTGAGCCTCCTGTTGGGCCTTCATTCCCTTTCAGTTTTCTATTGTCTCACAAGTCAGTGTGGTAAAAATGGATTGAAAATAAAGGATGGTGACACAAGAGAATAGATCTAGTAACGAGAGATGGACAAGCAGTATCCCGCTTCAATGCACTTTGATGCAGAATGCTTTTTTCAGAAATCGACAGCCTAGTCCTTGAGTGGGAATGGTCATGGATTCTCTTTTTGAACACGTATAAATGAATTGACTCAGGGGAGCTTAATTTCATAAGTATAATTCAAGTTCCTTGGAGGGATGCAAATCCACAATATTAAAGCAAGGAATCCAATTAGATTTCAGAATATTAGCACATATAATTGTATGCATTGAATGAGCCACAAGTCAAATCCATCCCTGATTCAGTTTATAAGGGCAGCATTTGCAGCAAGTCTTCTAGCCAAGAAATCGAGATTTGGAAAAACTTACATATTTGTTGCTTTTTTCACATTTTAAAACATTGATTCATCTACTTCCAATTTGTTCAGGGTGGTAAAGGCACCATGTGTGAAAGCCCTTTCTCTAGGAGCAATAACTGGTGTCTCCTCAGTACTTGAGAGCGATAGACTTGGTACAAAAAAGGGCAAGACTACGAACCCCTCCCATCGTAGATGTCCAGTGCAAAAATCAATAGGCGTTTGAACTGACAATTGTGACAGAACAAAAGAGCTTCTACTTGCTGTTCTGACATGAAGGGAAGTAAAAAAAAGGGGCAGAAAGAGAGTCCGCCCACATTCCTACAGGGTCAGACAAGTGAAATTAAACCACTAGAGGAGTAAAGCAGAGTTGTGAGTAGTTACAAGAGGCTGATGGGAGGACATAAAACTGCCAGTTCTCAGTCTCAATCTAAAGTGCAAGATTCATCTGAAGGTGAAGTATCATATTTTCAATGTTAAAGTACTTCAACGTAGAGCGCACTGGAATCTCTTCAAGTAATGGGTCCAATCCTAAATGGCACCCTAAACCAGGGATCAATCCTGCTTCTGGAGAGCATATATTCTGCAGATTTTAGCACAAAACACATGCAAGGAAACATCCACCACTTGCATTCACCACTCAGAAAGCTACATTGATGAATAGGACGCTCTAAAGACACCTAAACTTAATGGACACAAGCAAGCAAAGGCCACTGTCTGTCCACAAGGACACAAGCACACAATAAGTATGCCATTTGGGATTAGGCCAGTGGCCCTATAGGAGCAGGATTGGACCACCTTGGTCTAAATCACAGGTGTCAAACTCAGTTCCTGGAGGGTCGCAGCTCTGCACAGTTTAGCTTTAACCCTAATTAAACACACCTGATCAAACTAATTGAGTCCTTCAGGCTTGTTTTAAACCTACAGGTAAGTGTATTGAAGCAGGGTTGGAACTAAACTGTGCAGGGCAGTGGCCCTCCAGGAACTGAGTTTGACACCCTGGTCTAAACGGAACAGCATGTCAACTTCTGACTCAAACAATGAAACAGAATTAAGGCAGGATTGGCCTATGCAGCAGGGCAATTAATTGAAATGATTTTCATTCATATTTTTTGTCAGTAAAGCCAGGTTTAATAAACATGCGGTGCGATGGAGCTCACTCATACACAAAGTTATAAAAAAGTTTAATTGTTTAATTAGATGTCAATGTCGTCTAGTAAATCATTCTGCAATAATGACAGCTCTTTGTGTAGCTTCTTAAACTGACTACGTGTGGTACACTCTGTATGCTGCAAGTGAAATTACCACATATAGTAACATGGTTTTATCCAAACCTTAACTTTTTTTTAATCCTTCTGTGAGAAGCATCTGCGAGAAGCAGTTAAATCTTTTTTTTTATTTTGCAACCATTATGTGGATTTCCTGAGGTTCTTTATGGGCATTTGGAGTTTCCATGAGAGCACCCTACACTGAAAAAAATGCTGGGTTCCACACAATTCCTTCATGTTGTCCAAAAACTAAATAATTATGTTAACTTAATTGTTTTTCCAAATTTAAGTGGATTGAACATAAAACAATAACATTGTTCCCCCCCCCCAAAAAAAAACCTCAACAATTGTGTTGATTCAGCTCATTTTAAATAAGTAGTTTGAACAAGCAGCAAAAATCTTTTTTTGATTGTATGGCCTATGACTATTTTAGGAATATAACATTTAAAACAAATAATAAGTTGTGTAATTTAACAGACAAAAGAACAGAACTTTTTTTGGTATTATGAATTTCATCAGAGTGACAGATTATCAAGAGAAAAAAATATATAGGGGCAAGTACTTGGTTACAACCCCAACAAAATAGACAGGCTGACTTTAAGGGACTATTTGCTCCAGCCCTTTTCCAGCAGGACAAATTACAATTATTTATTCCTATTTATTGCCAATTTGTGCAAAGGGCACTAAGGCTTCATTGCATATTAACAAGCTTTATCCACTCAAACATACAAGGACTCAGGTTGAGTTCGTCTTTAATAAGACAGTAAAGAAGAAAACAATCAGCCAGTCACCTTCCTTTGCCTCTTCCTCTCTTGATGATTTGCTATTGAGATAAATAGCTTACCCTGGGGTGCAACACCTGATTGCAGCATCCAGCTCTGTCATTCTGTACGATCACAATCACAGCAAAGGGAACAACTCATTATCTCACCTGCACTGATAAATCAAATGTGTTATCTAATGCTGAAAAAGTAAGCTGAACAACATTTCATGCTAATCAAATAAAAGGTCATCAGCAAAAAACATGCTCATCCAAGACTAAAGGTAGAATAAATCATACAATCAAATGCTATTTAAAATAATATTAATAACAATAAATGGCAGAAATGTATTGTGGACAATAAAAAAAAAAAGATCTATACAATGTAGCTTGGATCTTGAAACATGATTTTTTTTTATTTTGTCACAGAATCTGAATATCTAGTTTGGTTCTTGCTTCTTCTCACCAATGTTGTTCGCTGCAGTATATAATTAGCCAGGAAGAAACTTTATCATGGTAGTAAAATCAAGCCCCTGTGTTGATCTCTGCAGACTCTTCCTGTGGTGTGCAAGGTCCTTCTGTTTATTCTGTGTTGCGTGCTGACACATCACACCATTAATCTCCAACTATTGATCTGATATCGGAGAAGAACGCTTGGGTCCAATTAGTATTGGGTGATTGTGCCTTTGCATATTCCTCATGATGGCAGCCTTTTCAAGCTGTCTTAATGAGTGGAGGGGGGGTATTTTAAAGGAGGGCAGCCATTAAAAAATTGACAGTGGCTTCTGGTGTAAATTCAAACACCTGAATACCAAGGTCTGCTGGAAGTCACAAGCATGTACATGTGATGCACACACACAAAATCTATGAGTAAAACTTGACCTTATGTGTCAGAAATATAATCCCCATGGGAACAATGTTAGCACCGTCCTAATCAGGAAACTCACCATGACCTCAACAGGTCAGAGATCGAGTACATGTTCCGCAGCCTCAGGTTGAATCACGCACCAGCAAATCACTGCTGAATGTCAAAACACTGCAGCTTTAATGTTCTCAAGGTTACTTGGTCTCATGTTTCTGGACACAACTGGACAGGCATAGTAGTTACAATTTACACTTATTCTGCCAATATTAGAACACTGAACAAAGCTAGCTGGCCCTAATGTCACCAGTGAGCAGAGAAAATACCACTTCACTGACATTCAGTATAATTTACTAGTAATAGAGTATAAAGTGTTTTTTTTAACATGTGTGAAAAAGACCATATGAAACTTGCACACCTTTTTTTCCTTGCCCTGAGCAATGGGGATCTTACAACCCACATGCCATATTATCTTTGTGAATTGAGACATGTTTGTACTTGCTGCTACCACAAATGACATCTGCGCTGAACGGCAGTTCTAGAAGGGGAAAAAACAAACAAAAAACAAAAAGCAATTTCTTTTTTTTCCAAAAGCAATCATTCAGAAACTTGACTTGTCCGTGTACTGTTTCCATCGTGACCTGAGAGGCTATTACCCCCATACTGCTGACAGTGACAAACCTTTGGGAAACTTATAATAAGGCAATACAATAAAGCACAAAAAAGGAGTTGGTTGCTTTAAGAAGTTTTGGAAATACAATTTTTACTGCAAGTAAACAAAAATAAATTAAGTGGAAGTTGCATAAAAGTTGTGGATAATATGTCTGCAAGTGTTGCCAAATAACAAAAATGATCACTCTTTCTAACAGGTTTTCTGAACTCTCACTGCACCTGCAGTGAGATCAGTAAAACTGTCCTGCCCCAACCAAACACACACCATTGGTTGAGCCAATGTTGCCATGCTGGGCTGTTAAGGATACTTAAAGAAACAGAGCAATGTCGTATAGCACCAACAACACTTAAGTGTTTAAGCTTTTCAAAATGCATTCAACCTTACTACTTACAACTTATAACTATCATTAAATATAAAGCTGGAACAGGAGAAAAGCATTTCAATATAAAACAAAAACAAATGAACAAAACAACAAATGTCTGCATATGAAAGTGATTACAAATGTGATATTGATTTTATAAAATTCAATATGTTTTTTTTTTGTCTATTTAATCTAGAAACATTTTTCCAAAATCCAAGCAAACATTTGTGCATCTCAGTGGAACATTTCAGTGTTTCATAAGTCTGTTTTTGAAAAAATAGTTTGAATTAATCACTCAATGAATCACTCATTAAGACAGCTTAACACCACCAACACAAAAACACACACTCAGCAAAATGACCTAATTATATTAAATTTACCTTATCAAAAAGATATTATTTTGTCAAAAATCATACATCGAAAATTGATGTAAACATGTTTATGTTGAAGTATTACCTATATATAATCCCAAAACATCCATATAAAAGCTCATGGGGGTTGACCAGCATACATCTGACTAGTAAGATGGGGGAGCTAAATCCCCTGCTTTTAATTCAAATGATTATTTTGCCTTCTCATCCTCTCAAGAGAAAATTCACAAGTATGTTATAATGGTAAGGCAGCAAGAAACACATATGAACAGACAAATATAATTCTTTCACTCTTCCCCACTCACTGTGCTATAAAAATCCACAATTACTGATTTCAAGAGGCAAATATCATCATTCGGCTTCAGGTGTGGAACTGACATAAATCTCAGTCCAGCTGTTTCAAAACAGATCAGAAAGCAAAACAAGTGTGTCTTTTCTGAATGACTACAGGTCATTCTTTGTTGATAAAAAAAATGAGATACTGAGACAACGCAACACGTCACCATCCTGTTTGCGCATTGTAATTACTGACTCATTTGTTTAATGCAACACATATGGCCATTAAGCTCTAAATGCTTAAAGGCTAGCACAATTGTATGATGACATATTGCAAATAACAGACCCGAGGGTTAAAAAAAAATAACTGATAGTTTCTGAACAATAACAACACATTGCAAGCTAAATAAATCGATAAATAAATAAATATGTGCAAAAAGAGACAACTCCTATAGTCTCATTATGACAGTTATTGTGTACCATACTTGTGCCACTTTACAAGCTTGACAAAAGACTGAACTTCCCACTTGTGAGCTTGTAATTACAGCGTATTCTTTGTGGTCAGAAAGGACCAGAAACATTGCAGACAATAATGGAGATTTAGACAAGTAAATGGATCCTTATTTATGTAATATATACAGTATACATACATATGGTTACAGATATGTGCATGCATGGCAAAAGAAGTCGACATATTAATATAAATCTTAATAAGGCAGCATAAAATTCCTCATAAACGTCCTCTTTTATCTATCTCTGCAAAATGAGAAGAATATAATCAATATGTTGAGGGTGACACTGAAAGAAGATCTGATTTGTGTTGCGTCATTCAAACCTACTTATACATCTTATTTCAGGTTCTCCTGGCTGCTATTATAAATTGGATACTCTCATTCAATCCATCAGCGAGTCCTGAAATCTAGTTAAATGTTCTTATTAGCTCAGAAGATGAACTGCATCTTTATGAAATGTTAAGATGGATGCATCGCCTGGGTGCACGGACAAACACACCTGCGCACCCAAGACCCAAGCACTAAACGAAATCCTTACATTGATTCACAAAAGGAATGATTAAAACCTATTTGTTCCAACAACTGCAGTGCACAAAAAGGCAGCATCTAAAAAACATACAAAGCATTAGCCTCCATGCCCTAGATCTCTATACCGGTTCAATACAAAGACACAGAGGAGGAGGTGGAGGAGGCTTGCAAGCCATCGCAATTCTGCACTGATCCAAGGACACAGCATCATCCACAGCTTCCTGCAATATCCCCGTTTTGTATGAGGGGGCTCATTCGGCCCCCGCTGGTTCCCCTCAAACCCAATTACATGCCACATTGCCAGGCAGCAGGGCACCAGATCACAAGAGCCAGCACACCGAAGATGGCACTAATGCCACGCAAAATCTGCAAGTGGCTCTGTAGTACTCAACAAAATCTAAACATTGAGCATTAAAAAAGGTAATAGACACCATACTGTATCTCTCGATCATACTATCTCACAACATGGAAGCTATATGTGTATGTTTTGTTGCCCGACTGCAAGTGGCTTAAAATAACCTTGTCTAATAAAATAAGTCTTTAAGTTTGCAATCTTAATAGACTCTATAAAAGGAATGTAAAGGTTTTTACAAAGTCTCAAGGATGCAGTAACTCATGTACCGAGCAACTCTGAGGTGAAAGCATCCACGACACAATGGAGATTCGTCAGGCATGAGTCACGATGGCCACGGCCAAATGTCCACATTCAACACCTGACAGAGTCATTTAAAAAAATGCATATGACCTTGTTTCCACACAAGATGCATTTATATAGGTTTTCTAGAACCTTACGGTAGCATGTGTGAAGCTGCTGGCACAACAAGAGCATTAGAGAAATCCCTCGTTCAAGTTATTCAGATCGCTTGACAAATCAGGATAATCTGAAGGAAAAAATTACTGACGTATTGGAGAAGCTCAGGCTTGCCAGTTCTATATTATTTTTAGATGTTTGCCATGTTAATTTACTCAGCCCATTACTGCTTCAACTGTTGCAATGAACTGCAATCGCTTAATGTTTGGAGGGAAATCTTCTTCCTCAAAAATAAGTTTCTAAAGGTGTTTACACTACAGGTAGGAAGTTTTATTTAACCTGGACTAAAAAGAATATAATACATTTAGTCTTGCTTTGCTTACAAATTAAATAGATTTTATAACTTATCATTTATGACAGAAGTCAGTTTCAGTAGCATTTACACTTATTTAAATTAAGTACACTAAGAGCAACTGCACCAAAGTTTGTTTCAATCAAATAAAACTTGCAAAGTGTAAGCACACCTTTAGACTTTAACTGACTTTCCACAACTGCCTGCATCACAAACAGCATAATGAAACACATATGAACATTTATATTTTACATTAAAGAACATTTACAACAATGAACAATGAATGAACATAAATATTGCATTGGCTAGGTAGATATTCCAAATGAATACATTAAAAAAAACACAATGAAATTAAGAGGCAATGAAATTTTAAAAAAAAATTGTTTATATGTGCATGATCAAAATATGATCATAATCAGATTTTTTGTGCAGTCAACTGTCACTGACAGCCACTGCTTCAGAGAACACGTCCCAATGATCTACCCTTGTATAGCCCAAACATCACCACTGCATCAAAGCTAGTGATGCTCCAATACACAGTGTGTCAAAGGTAAACCGACAAACCACGTGTGCAAACATATTTCACGGTGCTGTGAAACATGATCATTGCACGCTGCTTTGATTTGATTCATTATATCTCGTGCTCGGTATAGGCTACTCTGCGCGTTTGCTATGGGGGCAAGTGCATCTGACTTCCTACCCTGACCATTCAGACCCATTTCACTCAACATGCATGGCTGTGATGGATAATATTTCATCAGGTGCTGAATAGAGAAATCCTGTCGCTAAATTCTAAAGCTGTGAGTGATGAAACAGTCAGTATGGGTCGCTAACATTACTATTTACACATCTTACATTAAATAACAATGACTAGAGACAGCAACGAGCTGCGATTCATGTCCTGCGGCTATGGAGACTTTATAAACGAAAGCATATAAGCATATGACTGACATGGAATTATAGAAACTAATACAATCACGCGATTCAATTAGTGCATGTTGTACAGGCGTTTCATAGATAGGAAATGAACTGTCACATACTGCATACACATGCTTATCAGCCAAGCCAAGTGGAAGCGACAGAAATGTCATGACTGTAGGCAACGTTTTTAACACGGAGTACTATGAAGACCATATAGAATATATTGACTATAGATACCATATATACTATAAAAACAAAAGTCCAAATGCCTTCTACCAAAATTGAGGAAGCAATAAAAGAGGAAAGTAAATATATACAGCCTGTAAATGGTCGATATAAGCAAAGAAAGCAGCCGAACAAGTGCATTACTACGGAATTCCTCGCGGCGGGCGCGGTATTATCTCTCAATCCACCGATCACCAGGAAAAAGTTGATACAATGTAGCTCCGAATGTTCCAAACATTTCGCGCCAAACATCAACAGTTACAGTGTAACAAACACATCGCGAGACCATAACAATAAATAGAACGCGCCCCTGAAAACAACGCTCGTGCATAGAAAAAAAACTATTAAAGCACTGCTTTTCATACCTCCTTCTTGGTCGGCTTGCAGGCAAGCGGGGATATTTTTCTTCCAACCCGGCATTTCGGTGGCGTCGTGTGCATTCAGGGGCTAAATCTCAGGCGCATTTCACTGACGGTACAGGCGTGCATTTCCCCGCGCCTCGTCCCTTCTATTCACTGGCAGCCGGTGTAATTGAACGCCGTGTCTCCCTCAGCCTCGTTGTGGAGCTGAGCTGGGGGTGTGAGCAGACACACGAATGTGAAGGTGCCCACTACAACCCACCACAAACAAGACTTTCCCTTTCCTACCTTAGCCTAGAACATTCTCATTATTTTGTCACTTACAGTCTTCTCATTGGAGTCATACAGGCTACAAACCATAGGTTTCTGACAATCTGTTGTCTAATTGAAGTGTCATCGTGTACAGATGGCTGATGGTTACATTGCAGTGTTTTATAACTATGTGTAGCCTCATTCATTTATGTTTTAATGGAGTGGTTTGTTGATTTGGATTGGAGGTAGTGTCAGAAATTAACTTTTCTTTTAATTTAGAGATTATATTTTACCTCCTTTAACTTCATTAGGGTTTATTACTTTTCTAACAATGAAAAACACACATTGTATTGATTTTGTCAAATATTCATAGAATTATTGCAATACGTTGTTCATCTACACAATTATGGTTGTTCATTGCAACATATGATCGACAACAAATGAAACATTAAATTGCCTTATTGTTTCTGGGTGTGGTACATAATGTGGAAAATTATGCTCCTCTGAAACTATTTTTTGTTTCTGAATTAAATGTCATTTTTTTGTATTCAGTGTAACTACGGATATTTAAAAAAAAAAAACTAATATTAAATATTTAAAAGAAAGACAATTGATATTCTCTTCTGACAGACAATATTATTGTTTTAAAGTCATCATGTTATTTTAGCATTTTGACATTTTATTTGAAATGCTTTGCAAAGCCAGTTAACATCATTTTTTGGTGAATTTTTCCTTAAAAAAGCATAAGAACAGCTTTGACATTTATTACTGATTAATTACTATGTAATTTATCCAAACATATAGTACCTCTAAATTTGGGTGTATATGTGTACTTCTCAACACCTCTTGATATATTTACACTCAAAATGAAACTTTTGCACAAAAGTTATTCAAAAGTGGATTCTAGTATTCCTCTGTAAACTGTGTAAATGGTTCACACTGGTTGTGCAAATCATTATGGGATATATATTTTAACCTTTTAACTGAGAACTGTATCCAAAAGCATTGGCAGCTGGCTTGTTGCCTCACTGCCCTATCAGGCTGACTTTGCATGGATACAAAGTTTATGCACAGACAAAACTGTCATACAGACTTCTGAAGAAGCTAAACAGTTTAATGATCTACAACCAAACAGAAAGAGCTTTGGGGATAAAGTGACTATATATTCACAATACTAACTACTCACAAGAAATGACATCATAAGTGGAAAATGTATATTTACACACAAAATGACCACCAAGTTTCAGATGTCATCTTAATTTTTTTAGCTCAGCTGTCAGGAATGGAACTCAAAGGATTGTGGGATATGAAAGGAAGAAAAGGATAAATCTATGCTGCCTTCAAAAAAATCTATCAGATGAAGGAATCTCAGGAGACAGGAAGAAAAACTGGATTAGCATTCTTTGATGCCATCCTACCTTGGAATACACCCTTTGAAGACAGCATTTTCTAGCTTTCAGTCACAGTCAAGCCATAGTACATTTCATAAAGGGCTTTTTGATGCGTATTTAGCTTGATGTAAAATAGGTGAATGGTTGTAGCAATTCATTATATTGCATGTTTAACAACACATGCCCATGACTTTATTATGGTGAATTATGAAATTGTTGTAGATTTCTGACCCCTATGTAAAGCAACAAAATTAGGCAGAGAATCCATATAGTAGTGTTTATAGCATTGATTCATAATTTTTAAAAGCTGCTGTATTTTTCTACCTAATTGTTGGTCACTGCATGCAGCAAGCAAGCAGCAGCAGCCCACCTACATTAATTTTGCAGCAGTTTACTATTTCATCCTTTCACTATCTCTTGGTGAGTGGATTTCAAGAGCCTAATGTGCTGAACTCAAACTTTAATTAACCGTTTATTTAAGTGAGCTTGTAATTTAATTAAATCTGCTTATGTAACATTGTCAGCCTCACAGCGGTTTTCTATAGATGTTACTAGATTAGCAGATAAACACATGCACATAAACAGATACATAAATACTTCAGATTAGTATAATCAGTTAAAATATTTGAATTAAAAATCTTAGCTGTATCAATATGAGCAAAGCATCACTTCTGATCCCAGTCACATCTGCTGTTATTTATTTTTACTTCACCAGTACTGCAGGAGCAAACATTGGAAAAACATGAAATATTACATTTGTTTTTTGACTCTTTTTTTTTTTTTTTTTTTACAGAAAAACAGAACATTTTTTAATTCCTCTTTAGGGAGCACTCCTTGTTGTTAACCTTACTGCCCTAAACAGCAGGTTGCTGTCTGTGTTGGTGGTCTCCGATAATGCCGGTATAAAGCAATATGGCACTGCATGCTTCTGCCAGCATGCACACATCCAACACACAAAGGAAAAAAAAAAACATCCCGATGAATGTAGGTTAGGTGACGCTGCTTCTTAGTGGGCATTGTGACACATCATCATCGGCCTACTTTCCTCAGCCTCTGCTGTTTTTTTTTCTCCTTATGTGTTCCCTCCCCCTCTTGCTCCCTGTCCATCCATCCAAAGGGTTGCCCTGGCGGCTTCACACGCACTGGAGCGAACACTACGGGGCAAGGCCAGGCTGTAATGAGTCGAGTCGGGTAGAGCTCATCTTCATTCTGAAGCCTTTCTTCCACCCTTCTGTTTTGCCATTAATCCATCCATTCGTCCCTCGGGCTGCATACCGAGTAGCACATCAGCCTCTGAGATGATACAGCCGACAGGAAGTGGAGGGGGATGTGGGGTTAGCTTGAGGGAATGCAATGCCCCTACTCAGCGGCCTAATGGTTTTACTGGTAGGTGTAGAGCTAAAGATGTTAGAGGCCGGGCAGTAGTGTGGATAGTGTGATATTACGCTTGGGAGGGATCCTGCTTGGAGATGAAATATTCAAGTGTAGGCCCAGCTTGATGTTCCTAATAGTTCCTAGGGTTGTTAAGCACATGGCGCCTTAAGGCTCCATATAAATTGCTGTGTTGTGACTCAGGTCTTTGGCACTGTTGACAATAAGATGCACTTTTTGTCAATTAAATCGCAATTGGGAGATGCTAAATACAGGCGTCTAAAAAGTTTGAACTTGTGCAGTTTTCATCACTTTTACTGGTAGTTCAACCAGATTGTTTTTGTGTGTGTGTAAACACTTAAAGTCAATTTTGAGAGTTTCAATAGGCAGTAATTTGAACAATAAAGGACATGTTAGCAAAAATATACAGTTGTATATAATTTGTTTTGAAGGTGAGAATAACTTAATTCCTGATTATAACATAACAGCGTTTGACAGTTTTACAGTTATGAAGAGTGGAAATGAAACCTGTTGCTCTCTGTAATGTTTTCCTCCTTTGGCATTCATATGTAAACTGACATGGAAGCTTTTTTCTCAATATTACACTGAAAGATCAGAAAAGCCCATCCATAGATTTCCACTCAAAGAAATCATGACATTTTTGGAATGTAATGTAAACCTACAAAGTATAGTGAAGACTTGAAATGAAATGGATTGTCTGTTTAAAGTTTTAAACTAGAGTTTTCCACCTAGCTTGTCATTAACCAGCGCTTCGAAATGTTTAGATTAATTAGCTGCTGCAAATTTGTTCTGTTAATGAGGCATGATGCTAAATGTGGCACTTTGTGGGCTTTTATATGTTGGTGACAATAAAATTAGCAGTTATTTGACCCATTTAGTCTTTCAATAAAACCATTTTTTATTATTAATTGGGACAAAACCCCAAAAATGTATTACTCAAAGAGGAACAGTTCAATAACAAGATACAATTTTATGTATTGACTCTAAGAAGCCTTTAAACTGCCATTTAAAATTAGAGAAAGAATAACAAGAAAGCCATGACTGCAAAGGGAATAGCTGTGCTCTTTAGAAACAGCTTCATAACTGAACAATGTTTCTTGATCTTCGGAAGCACAGTGCTGACGACTCTTCCAGAATAACAATTTCTGAAAAACTTGCAAACATTTTACAGTTTTTCCATAATGGTCCAAACACTCAGCATTTACCTTCCAGGCAATTGAATGTGCCATCTACCTTGTCCATAACACATTTTCATTGAACAGCAGAGGAAGACAGCAACACAATTATTGTCACACTTTGATGGATATTAATGCAAACATGTTTCTGAGAGACTTTGATGTGATAAATTACCAAGAAATATGGCAGAGCTATTGTTTCAGACAGAAATGAGGAGTTGAAGCTTCTGGAAGCGTGAATTTAAAATAAACTTTCACCGTTCAACTCTGCTTGTACATAATTGACGAGGTTTAACAAAGATTAGAATTCTCTGTAATTATCATGCAGTTGTTATGAAATAACAATCAGCAGGCATTGATTCTGACATCTTGTCTAAGTGACGTCCCCTGGCATGCTTGCATATATACCACAGTGATGGACTGCCTCATTTGAAGGTGTAATCGAAAGACAAGGGAACTGCCATTACCACTCTTAACCGTCAATGCTAATAACTGTCATTCAACCAACTGTGACTCATGAATTGACCTTTCAGGCAGGGCACACAGTTATATCCAACTCTAAATACACACCCAGCATGCCTTGAGCTGAATTCCTTTTCAGTCTCAGCAGTACTGGAGATAGCAGTTGGCACCACCTGGGTGAAGCTCTCTGTACTGTATGTCTGTAGAGTTGAGCAGATGGAGTCTAAAGCAAGGGAGCATAAATAAAGAATACAGGAGAGATGGTGAATAGACAGATGGAAAAAGTGAATTTCTTTGCTCCTGAGGAGGTACCCAAAATCGCACATTTGCATGCAGGTCTTGCAGAAGAGACTGGCTCCCACTGCTGCTAAGAAAGCTTCGCGCACCACGTCTGCCTGTGTACGATGTAATTCACAGCCTCGTGGCAGCGCTTCAAGTCTCACGGGGCAATCAAAGGCAATATGATTTCTGCTTCAATCATTGTGCTTTAGTGCCCATTACACTTCTTGTATGCATGGCCAAATAAAAATCCAGTGGCGGTGCACTTCCTCTTAGCAGCCAATAAGCTGTTAAGGAAAGGATACTGAAAAGCCAAGATGAAGCCAAGGAGAAAATCGAGAGAAAGTGCAAAAACAACAAAAGGGATATGCGTGGAATTGCTTAGGGAGAAATAAAGAGCAAAATATTTAAAAGAATGTCAGGATCACTGTGACTAGACGAGGCTATTGACTTTCTGTGATGGTCCTTGGAGTGTTTTATGAACAATATCGCAGCTCCTTGAAGACGTCTACGCCATTTCTGCTTGAGTAGGAACAAAAGCAAAGATGCTTGAGGACGTCTTCCACCCTAGCAAACAGGTTCCATCTTGTGCTATCTGTATAGCACTTTCTATCAATGTGAAGCTTTGTTTATGGCGGGTTTGTAGCGTAGACCCATTCAAAAATAAGTGGAAATGTAAGCAAAACATCTATATGTAGAATATAGAAACGCTTGTTATTAGTGTCACTAGTCTTATAACGAATAAGAGACTAAAAATAATTCAGTGTGCCAATAAGCTCACAGATGAATTCTTTGAGAAGTAAAAAGGATGTTGAGAATTCTCTCCAGCGATATATAGGTTAAAAACATTTTTTATGCAATGCAAGCTGTTGATAGTGACATTTAGATTAAAATGTAAATATGTGCTGCACTTTCACACAAGAAAAATAAAAGAGAAAATCTAAGAAAAGAAAGTAAAGAAAGCATCTTTTTATAGTGACATGGATATGTTTCTACAAGCGCTGCAATCATGGCAGCATGTTGATAGATCATCTAATTAAAATGACAATAATATTGCTGATTATAAAGAATTTTTTTTCCCCACAGACTATGTTGGTCTGGTTTTGTAAGACTAAAGTTTGAAATAACCCCTTTTGTTTCAAGATACATTAATATTACAGTACAGAAAGCATTTTTTGGCATAACAAAAATAAAAATAAATAAAAATTTGTCTACAGATTATATCTTTTATACAAACTGTGCACGCATTGGCCATGAAAATGAAATTTCTTATTTAAATTATGACATTGGATATTAAGAAATACATTAAAATACTGTAGAATTTGTGTAAGGAGAGTACGTCTGTCAAAATGTTCACGAGGATATGTGAACTTTAGTCAATAGTGTTTTCCCTCTTGTTTTGCACTGCTGGAGTGCAGAGAACAGTCCCTAAGAGACCCCGCGCTTGTCACGTGTTGTCTGCTGTGTCAAAAAATGGCCTGCAATAATTTGATCTTTATTTGGCTTCTCAGTCTAAGGCTTGTCAACTATCCTGATGCGCACTGAATCAAAATGACAACTAGCAGCCACTGTGTGCTGTTGAAGGCACAGCAGGGTTTTGTGCTGCGTTCTGCTGTAAGGGCGAGCAAAATCCGCTGCAGAGTCAGCCACTAATCCAAACGCATCATGACAACTCATGACATCATTGTACACTTTAACCTCTGAAAGTTTTAAATGTGCTGTCAGTGATGGCTCAAAGCAATTTTCCCCAAGGTCTTAAATGCATTAATGAGTGCTCCATTATGAATCATGTTTGGTAGGATATAATCACCTTAAAAAGAAATTCTGTCATTATTTACTCACCCTTGTTTCATACCAAACCTGACAGAATGACTTCATTTCTTTTCTGGAACATAAAATGATAGACTTAAGACAATGTGCTCTTCTGTCTTTTCCATAAATGAAATGTGTATTTTTAAAACCCCAAAACATTAAAAAAAAAACATCAGTACATGAATACACAAATTAAAAATCATTGAATCGTTGAGCTGAGTAAGAAATGTTATGGCTTTAGTTATAATGATTCAAATTTAGTTGCGCAAACCTGAGATGTACAAATGTACAAGTCATATGGACACTTTTATGGCACATTCATCTTGATGTTCTATCATTTTTGAAGCCCCAGTTCAAATACGCTTTCATTATTAAAAGAACCAGAATGTTTGATAAATCATGATAAGTTTTCATAAGAAATTCAAAAGTTCAGATTCGGGAGTCCTTGCGATGTTTACTTCTGTATTGAAAAGCACAAGAAAGCCCACAAAAGAATAGTAGATCAATAAATTAACCAGTACAACCTTTGAAAGAAGTCCTGGCATTCACTGAATGAACAATTCTTGAAAAATAATAAGAAAAAAAACATGCAGTGATACAGTTTTAGTAAATGTCTTCAGAAATACTTTTTTGACCATTTGAAAACATTCAGCCAATGAATCCTTATCAAGCAAGTACACGTCTTGTTCAATTATCAATGCATTTATCATTTCGGCTTCTCATATATGGTTTTAAATGGCTCTTTATATTAAATTATATCATTTTTTGACCTTTATAAACTCTACCACACTTATACGTATATCCGATTCAATAGTGCTTATTCTAGAAATGATTGTTCACACAAAAATCCAGTTTTCTTTGATATCCCTTACAGATGAATCCTTTGCTCTGTGTGACTTTGTGTGAGTATGTGTTGTTTTACCAAGTAAGGGAAGCAGAGAGAGCACTTTTAATAAGACACAATTGTTATGCAAGCACTACAAACATCAATTCTCAGAAGACCATCTGAATACAGAACACTTGTTTGTGTCGCTGTGATAAACAGATCCTACTTTATAACTTAATGTAAGTGAAACTGAATTGTTCAATGCTATCGTTGCATTGTTAGAGATTTTATTGTGCTTTTTTCATTAACATCGTCTCAGAAGAAGAATAAATGTCCACTGCATTTACATTAAACTTAAACATATATTTCCATCTCAAACAGCCAACAGAGATATTCGTTTTGAGACACTAAAAGCCACATTATGGAATATAATATAATCACACATGGCTTGTGGTCCTAAATTTCAATCCCAATTAAATCCTCAGGTTTGAAAAAACAGATTTCTCTGAGGTCTTGCCATCAACATTGTGGCTTCATTGGGTGCTTGGTTAATCAAATATGAATTAGATTAAGTTCTTTAATTAGCTAAATGCGTTTAGAACAAGAGTGGGTTGGCCAAGAATGAGTCTAATTAGGCAAGGCCAAAATCTTCTGCAAAGGACAAGACAATGTCAAGTGACGAATTACAGGGAACATGATTTTCTATCAACGCTGTTTACTGCATGACATACAAGGCACATTTACACAAACTCATTTTCAACTAAAAATTGTTTGGGTCATTCATTTATAAGACGGTTGCATTTTTGGGGGGCATGGAAATTAAAACATACTATTTTCTGTCCACTATATAAATATGGTATATGATTTCAGAAGCAGCCAGTTACTTGCTCATAAAGGCCCAATACTGAAGGGCACATTAAACCCTCACAGACTTCCTGAGAGTCCAATTTTGTGATGTAACATAGCCTTGACTATTGTGTAAAAGTGTGCTGCGGAGATCCTCCTAAAAGCTAAAACGATGAATGGGACACCCTGCAGTCTTGTGGACTTAAAAAACATGGACACACATGTAGCAGCCATTGTAAACCTGCAAGAGCATAATTTCAGTCTGCCATTTGGTATCGGACCAAAGATGATCCCTGATGTTTTTCCTTAATGAATCATTGCTTTTGTACTAATCCTTTGAATGAAGGATTCAATGTCTTGCTAAGAAAAATATTAAATGCAACCTGCAGAAAGAGTAATTTTGACAAACACAAAATTGTGTCCGACTGTTATATCACCATTGTAGGAGTGCTGTTCGGCCAGTCAAATTGGGGGTTGCATTATGCAAAATGAAAAATTCAGGAAGGCCAAAAAATCTGTGCCATTATTATTTTTAATCTTCTTTTTATAGCCAACCGAGAAATAATTGTACATATTTGGAAGAAAGAGATACACTGAATAAGGAATATGACCTGTTTGCTCCACACCGGCAGCATAGCTGGAGCAATTGAATGAGGTGAATCAAATTTAATTAAGAATGAACCATTAAAATTGGGTTGACAGCTACTGTGAATACTCAGAGAAACATATCTTGCTCTGTGTATGTGGTGGCTCTCTCTCTGCGTAGCATGTCATGCAGCTGATAAATTGTAAACTCTTTCAGAATCAGTGTATATTTAGGTATCTCATCTTAGGGTTCCGTGCATGTTGAAGACTGCTAATCAGTGACGTGTATACGTTCTCCATCAATCTGAGGTCTCAAAGCAGGTGGTGAGGTCAAAGAGGTTGCAACGGAAGGTGCTTTATATCTTGCATTACATCCCCTTTGGGAGCCTTTGGGCTGTACTCTGTGTTTACGGCATTGATTAATCAGAGAGCACGTCTGCAATGAGGCCACACACTCATACACCTATATAGTAGTACTCGTTCCTGCGGGCAACCTCCCATGAGGGATCTGAGCTATTTCTCACTGTGAATTAGGAGACAGTGAGAGAGAGAGAGAGAGAGAGAGAGAGAGAGAGAGAGAGAAGCTCTAAAGAGAACAGCGGTGATAAAGAGCTAGATTGGACATTGTGATAGACAGGCTGAACGAGGATGATGGAGGAGAAATGCTGTGTCTAAGAATACATGACCTTGTATATATGTCCAATGCATTTAATTCTGCTGCTGTTGACCAATCAGAAATCGAGAGGCTGTCAAGTACGTAATGTTGGGTCAAACACTGAGGACACACTGGGTGAATGCCACATTCAGCTCTATAGGCATTGTAAAAAAGTGTTCAGAATGAGCATATTAGCCAGGTCAACGTCATATATCAGTTTGACTGTTGTTTGTAACATTGACTTATATAATATAATGGTAGCAATTCAGACATGGATATAAAATAGTTTGACTAAACATCAGTCGGAAGCAACATGGTGTCTGTTTTAAGCAAAGTTTGATGCTGGGTGTATTTTCACTTGAAAATGTAGAAGAACTGACCTGTCTTTACAACACTGTGTGAATCGTTTCTCTCTCCTCATGTTTCTTTATACGTCTATCTGTCTTTCTTTCACAAAGCCAGCTGCAGTAATACATCTGACAAATGTACAGTGTGTAATAAGTTGGATATATTATCTCTTTATCCAGGCTTAAAGGAATAGTTCCACAAAGAATGATGAAAATGACAACTTGAATTTCAGTTTCCTCCTCTGTAGGAATTTACACTCTTCACATTTAATAAAATATGATAGTGGATGATGAAATGAGTTGTTTTACTATTTCACAGGTATCCGTACTTTTTTTGAGATGGTGAAGATGAAATAGAAGGTAATATAGTAGCCTGTAGTAATGAAGTGCTCTCCTGAGACTTTGCCTTGAGGCTCTTTACATTGAGCAAAAACGTATTTGCTGTTACCATGTATTCATGTCTGTTATTCAGTATAGCCTATGTTTTATTTCCATTGTTTATTTCCCAGTTAAAGCATCTGGTACTTGACTAGCAATTTATTTTGAGTGCTGGGCCAGGAAATTAAAGGTATTTTTTAATGCTAAGTGCAACTAGGGGTGGTTATTGCTGGAGTATAAGGTAATTATCTCAATTCAATAAGTCATTAATGGTCCAAAGATTGCAGCCGTTTTAAAACAAGAGGTCATTTGTTATTTCCAGACTGCATGTAGCAGAAAATTGGGCCAAAGGTTTGAGAAAGGAATTGGACTTGCAGAAAAGGGGAGCTTGTGCATGTTGTAGGTAGGACAATATACTGGCTAGTGTTTTAATAATGAAAATGAAAGGAAAGGGCAATTACAACTTTATAATCGATTATGGCTCCCTTGGGTTTACTGTAAACAGAAGCTGCATCATTAAACTCCCTTTATGCCAATTCAACCTTGTTGTCATTTAGATCCACTGGGGCTTTGCTTTCTATATAATGAAAGGATTTTTGAGCCTAAAATTGCAATTAACCCAATTTAACACATAACTGATCTAACCTTTTAGACTTTAGAGCTTTGATGATATCTAATAAAAAAGCATTTAAAATGTAGTTTTTAAGATTCAGAGAAATCACAGAAAAACATATAGTTGTTAGAAGAACAGGGGCAAATTTAAATTATTTAAAATCACAATTAGTTTGTGTTAAACTGAATGACGGGGTGACACGGTGGCTCAGTGGTTAGCACTGTCGCCTCACAGCAAGAAAGTCGCAGGTTCGAGTCCCGGCTGGGTCAGTTGGCATTTCTCCCTGTGTTTGCGTGGATTTCCTTCGGGTGCTCCGGGTTCCCCCACAGTTCAAAGACAAGTGCTATTGGTGAATTGAATAAACTAAATTGACCGTAGTGTGTGAATAAGTGTGAATGGATATTTCCCAGTACTGGGTTGCAGCTGTGTAAAACATATGCTGGATAAGTTGGCGGTTCATTCCGCTGTGGCGACCCCTGATGAATAAAGGGACTAAGCCGAAGGAAAATGAATGAATGAATGAATGAATAAACTGAATGACAATTTAGTGGGTGTCTTCTGTAAAACGTGGTTAAAAATATATGATTTGAATTTTTTGGCAAAATAAAATAAAAACTTACCATCAAAACTCACTGTCACTGTTACTGTTGAGTGTGCTTATTGGACATTCCCATTTCAACTTCCTGTTTCAAAAGGACATCCATTAGTACAGGATGGCATTTTACTATAAGCATACATGACAGAAATCATATTTTTCATCAATATATTTGCTTTACACAATACATTTTATGCTACATTAGAAACTTTCCACACACAAGCATGGAAATGAGGGCACAACAGTCTTTTCTTCTCCTTGCCCCTGTTTTGCTTGGAGCATCTGAGCATTAATGCCTACAGAAGGAGGCAAGCCATTATTGTAGAGCTACAGGCATGCTTTTCTGCTTCCATCACACATCAGTGCCTTCATGAGGTAACATAATTGGGACATGATTTCCTGAAAAAGCCTTGGATAATCTTAGGCAATAGAATCAAGATTTATTTCAGTGCAAGAAGATTTTTTCTCTGCAATGACAGGAGGTCTCACTCTATCATTTCACTCTTTGTAAAACACACAAACATGCTCATAATCCCACTTTCATGACACCTACTGGAAGTCCCCCTGCAAGACATCATTCTATGCCACGTTGAATCCCTTAAAGGGACAGTTCACCCAAAACTGAAAATTCTGTCACCAGTTACTGGAAACCTGCTGACTTCCATATTTGTTTTTCCTACTATGGAGGACAATGCTTACAGGTTTTTAGCTTTCTTTAAAGTAACTTCTTTAGTGTTAAACAGAATAGAGAAACTGATAAAAGGGTTAGAACCACACTAGGGTGAGTAAATTAGCATTTGTTTAGAGAGGTATCCTTTTAAACACTCACTCATAAATAAATACTTTACAAAAACTAACTTTAAATTCAGAAACTCAACATGGCAGATTTCTCACTGAATTCACCTTTCTGCATAATAATGATGTATCACTGACATGTTTAAAATCTCAATTTATGTGCTGTTTGAAAGAAATGGAAAAAGAAATTCACTTACCTAATGAGTCTTGAATGAAATAGCTTTATTTTGTCTTTCATCAGTGCTTTAGCATGCACACACACACTTGCTATCTTCTTTTTATTTCCTTTCTATGCCTTTGCCACCTGGTGTCCATCCAAGAGCTATTTTCCACACAGCTGTTGATGGTATTCTGAGAAATCGTAACTGATTTCATGGTAAATTGATTTGCAGTTGTGCGTCAAAATAAAATGACAAGCATGAAATGAAAGGAAATTTACTATATAATTCATCTTTATAATTTCACTTCATTCAGTGTAAGTGTCAAAATATATATTATAATATTTCATATTAATACACTCGCTGCTTCTACTGCTTTTATCTTCAGTTATTCTGTGCTTTTTGTATACAAATTGAGGTGCAAGTGCGATGCCTGTAATCCTAATTATATTTGATCTACTGTCTCTTACTGAGTCAAAAACAATGTGTAGTGCATCTAACTATACCCTATTCGATCTCAGAGACAAATTAGAAAAGACACAGCAATGCTGAATGCATATTGTAGGACTGAGAGTGGGTCAAAAAATGCATCGTCTGCGAAGATGTCACGCAAATATGTATCAGAGAAACATATCTCTGTATGACATTCAGCACCTTTACACTAATGTAAGATATGAAAGAATGTCTTGCAAGTGCTAAATATATATTAAAAAGATAAAAATGTATATTATCAGCATTTGAACTTAAATTAAATGTTGGACAGAAAAATTAAGACGAATTTAAGAATATCTTGCTGTTCTGAAAAGTCTCAAGGTTTCAAGATCAAATGATTTTGTGATCCATGTAAAATTAAATATGAGTTTGTACAGAAAAATTGCATAATAAATCATGGCAACATGTTTTTTTAATGTTAATTTAACTTAAAATAAGGGCGGCGCGGTGGCTAGCACGTTTGCCTTAGAGCAAGAAGGTAGCTGGTTCGAGCCTCGGCTGGGTCAGTTGGCATTTCTGTGTGGAGTTTGTATGTTCTCCCCGTGTTCATGTGGGTTTTCTGCAGGTGCTCCGGTTTCCCCCACAAGTCCAAAGACATGCTGTATAGGTGAATTGGGTAAGCTAAATTGTCCGTAGTGTATGTGTGTGAATGAGAGTGTATGGGTGTTTCCCAGTGATGGATTGCAGCTGGAAGGGCATCCGCTGCATAGAACATATGCTGGATAAGTTTGCTGCATTTCGCTGTGGTGACCCCTGATTAATAAAGGGACTGAGCCGAAAAGAAAATGAATGAATGAATGAATGACCTTAAAATAAGTTAATTAAGTTTAATAAATATAAGGGAGGGCGATGTGGTGGCGCAGTGGGTAGCACGTTCGCCTCACAGCAAGAAGGTTGCTGGTTCGAGCCTCGAACCAGCATTTCTGTGTGGAGTTTGCATGTTCTCCCCGTGTCCGCATGGGTTTCCTCCGGGTGCTCCGGTTTCCCCCACAAGTCCAAAGACATGCGGTATAGGTGAATAGGGTAAGCTAAAATTGTCCGTAGTGTATGTGTGTGAATGAGTGTGTATGGATGTTTCCCAGTGATGGGTTGCAGCTGGAAGGGCATCCGCTGCGTAAAACATATGCTGGATAAGTTGGCGGTTCATCCCGCTGTGGCGACCCCAGATTAATAAAGGGACTAAGCCGAAAAGAAAATGAATGAATGAATGAATGAAATATAAGGTAACCATGCTTAAACAATTTTTTTTAATTGTGCAAGCAGTTTTATGTCAGTTTAATGTAATGTACGACAAAACTACTTATGTTAATTTGATTAAACGTAAAACATTTAATGCAATCACTTTTTGCACTGTATGCTACAGAAGGGCATTTATATAAAATAATAAAGTGCAAAGAAGAATAATGTATGGGTACACAACAAAATAATAACAATCACATGAATCGGTTTCTCCCTATTTTATGACCTTCCTAAGAGTGTTTTGAGGAATAAATAAGGGAGATGTGCTTTATTTTTCTCACAGGGTAGGCTTTGAACAGTGACTTTGAATGAAGACACATCAAAGGACAGGATGAATGTATCATAAAGAACTCACCTAACAGTTGGTCTAAAAGTCAAACCTGCACCGGGGAGTACAGAGGAAAGGATAATTGCTAGTTCTTCTTTTCTGTCTCTCTTTCATGGAGCAGGTCATCTCATTGATTGAAATGAAATGAAATAATAGACAGACATTTATTTCATGTGTCACTAGTTCTAGGCAATATATCATTTGAAAGCTTTCTGGAGTACCTAGTCATCAAGCGACCTCTCATTACTGATTCATATTGTCAGGATGGGTCCACAGTTGTTACCATGAAGTAGTGACTAAAATCCATATTTAAATAGAGGGAAAAAAATTGTTTAACACAGTTATCTAACCACATACGATTAAAAAATGTTCGATTTAACAGTTTATTTCAGAAATTGCAGATCGACTAGGATTTTCACACCCACCCACACCAACAAGGTGCACCCTTTAAAGTGCCCAATCAGTGTAGACACACTTACTTTGCAGGAGTTACTTTCTAGTCAAGGCTAGCAGAGTGTACCTAAAAAAGAGGCAGGTGAGTGTAAATACATTATAGTATCTATTCAAGTCAATACAGAACAAAATACAAACAAATCTGGGTATATCTTTATGAGTATATATTTTATGTTTCCCAGTACTGGGTTGCAGCTGGAAGGTCATCCGCTGTGTATAACATATATAACTGGATAAGTTGTCGGTTCACTCCGCTGTGGCGACCCCTGATGAATAAAGGGACTAAGCCGAAGGAAAATGAATGAATGAATGAATTAATTAATTAATTAATTAATTAATTAATGAGTTCATATTTTATAAGTAAAGTCAGATTTTCGAATTTAACCATTTAACAACAAATGTAAACACCTTGCCAAAATTCTAATCTATGTATTTACTGATTTACCTACCTCCAGAATTTTGAGATTAGCATCATGGATAAGAGAACATGGATATACTGTAAGTGTAAAATATAAACAAAAGTCACTGTGAGCGCAACACATTAAAGCATCATGTTAAACAATTTGAGCAAATTTGACCAAAATAATATGAATGGGATATCACCGCTGCCTGTCATCACCACAAATTCGACGCCCAAATGTGCTCATGTTATCCAAGCAGACTGCTAACCAGATTTTTGCGACACAGCCCCACTACAACTCTGTCTTCTCATAGACAGCAGTGTGTCTGGTCTGAGCTCCTCCCTCCTGCAGAAGCGAGCAGCACCTCCATTCAAACCCATCCAAACTCAAGGCATGAGCGTCTGCTGTTCCCCGCGCAGCTGCTGCTGATCACTTACCTGCACAACAAACTCTGGATATTCGTCTTGTACTTTACGCCCCTTCAAACCTCCAAAAAAAGAGGCGAACTACATCATTCTGGCCCTAAACACACACACAAGTGGTTTTCCTGACTGCAAACATGGCGAGTGCCTCGTACCACATCTCTAATCTTTTGGAGAAAATGACGTCCAGCGACAAGGATTTCAGGTTAGACGTGATGCATATGTGCAGATTGAGTGTTGAAGGAAATGCATGTTTATTTTTATGGCTTGTGGTGGCGTGTGACTGTCTTTAAAATAATGAAGCGATCGCATAAAGTTTTAGGCCGCGGATCGCGCGACTGTTGTTGTTTAGGTTAGCTGGCTAGCTTAGCATGTCAAACTCATGTTGTACAGGGCTTCATTGGATTTTTTGCAGTCCAAAATTGTACACGAGTGGAATAATCATGGCAATACTTTATTAATTTGACATCGCTTGCTGGAACAGAAACTGTCAAAAAGTGTGGGTGTTAGTAGGAATGTTAGCGAGCTAGTTAGCGGCTAGGGTTAGCCTAGTAGCATTAGCATGCCGTTTTCTGGTATTGCACTCGAACTGTCATATCATTTGTACCGAGTACAGCCTTTTGTATAAAACCATGAACTAAATGTGCAGGTAGCTGTCGAGTCAGTACTTTGTTGACAATGTTATTAAATTGGTTCCCCTTGTGTTTATATAAGTTGGCTAATGTTAGCATGAGTGCACGTCCATGATATGTATTAAAAATAAACTACAAAAAAAATCATTTTTTGATAACTTTGTGCTGTTTGCATGAAATGAATTCAAGGTATTAATTACTGTTGTATTGTGTGAAGTCAGTGTTTCTGAACAACTCCACTTTTCATTTGAATATTCACAGGTCTGTCAGTTCATGCATGTTTTTAATAATTTCTTGTTTTATTAATGTAGGAATCAATTGTGTTTGTGCAGATTAACAGTTATGTTTAAAGATAGGCACTGAATCTTTTACTTAAGTCACAGGCTGTGTGGCTATTGTGAAGGGTTAATACAAATGGTTAAAAAATATGCATGCACATTTAAAAGAATGTATAATTTCCAAAGTATGCAAAGGTTGCGTTACTAGATTCCTCATTTACTTTGACTTGAGAATATTTGTCAGAAATGCTGTCATGGTCAGAAATGTCCAATTGTTAATAATGATTAATTAGAAAGCATTATGAATGCAAAGATGTCACAACTCATAATATAAATGTGCTGTACTGTTACCATTTATATTTTGTGCTCTTTTTTTTTCTTTCTTTTTATTAAGCTGTTGGGGAATTCCCTTTAATGATGTCAGTATATTCAGCAGTGGCCACTAGGAGGTTAATGGTTTGTGAGTTCTGTACATATCTGACCGGAGTTCTCAAATGAATACTAATGCAGTCATCGGATCAAATTCCCAGAGTATTTCCTGCCTGTCATCCACGTCAAACTGCTGGCTGTTCTTTTTTTCAGACCTTTCAGAATTTCACAAGATTTCACCCCCTGGGAACGTTTTGCTTACACACCATTCTAGGTCTTCTCTGTTGGTGTGTGCTGGCGTTCCCTCGCTCGCCGTGCTGTTGGAGCGTGTGCGTCTCATGCATTATTCATTCTTACTTAGGCGCTTGCCGGAATAAGAGATTCCATGCCTTCAAATATATGCCAAACAGACACACTTAGGACTGTGTGTGAGAGAAAGATGGCACGTAATAGGGTATGCAGAAGGGTTTTTTCACATCACATTTGAGGTTCTGTGCTGAGGCTTTGATGTTGGCACCCAAAGACAAGATTTCATTTTAATCCACTCCAGTTTCAGCTCAGAAGTGGATTATGAATTTAGCAAACCATGACAAGTGAGATGAAAAGGTGAAAACTCTTCAGTCAGCCCATTTACTTTGACATAATGCCAGCAGCTCTGCCATACAGGTGTCTCTCACCTTACTGCCTTGTGGGCGACTTTACAATAACCATTTTGTTAGTGCTCTAGTCACCTGAAACCATCTTTAAGTGTGTCAGTGTGTCTGGACCATTGGGATCACCTCTGGGAATGAAGCAACCGCTAGCCATTGAGTGAATTAGATATTGCAATTGAGGAAAATGTTAAATGCCTGAATTATTCCCTATGTTCCCTCAGATTCATGGCCACCAATGATTTGATGTCCGAGTTGCAGAAGGACTCCATAAAGCTAGATGACGATAGTGAACGGAAAGTGGTCAAAATGATCTTAAAGCTCCTGGAGGACAAGAACGGAGAAGTTCAGAATCTGGCTGTGAAATGGTTAGTATTTTGCTATTCATTTATTTCAGACCTTGAAAGCTTCTCTTACTTGGTATTTCCAGTGTGTCCTTCATGAGTTGGCTTCAATTTGTCCTCTAAATAAATGTTTTAATGCGAAATTGATTCATGCCGCAGTGATTTATTGAGAGGTATAGTTGCTTTTTACAATGAGTGATCTTAGTTGTTAGCCTCTAATGTTAGCCTCCAATTTTTTCCCTAGATAGTTCTAAAGGGATTGCATGAATAAGTCACTGCAATCTCTCTTCATTTTACTGAGTTAATTTGCTGAAGTTTTTGCTGAGCATATCTGGAATAACACTAGAATGCTAAACATAAGTAATTTTGTAGTAGATATTATTGCAAGGAATCCACACTTACGACATTGCAGAGCAAAAAGATTAATGCGATGTAATTCAAAGGTTACACTAAAAATCCTTGGTTTTCTTGCAGTTTGGGACCTCTTGTCAGCAAAGTGAAGGAGTACCAGGTCGAAACCATTGTTGATACATTGTGTACAAACATGTTATCAGATAAAGAGCAGCTTCGGGATATTTCCAGCATTGGCCTCAAGACGGTGATTGGAGAGCTCCCGCCAGCTTCCAGTGGTAAAATATCTTTATCTTGCTTGTATTAATGCAGATGTATCAGAATGTTCCACAATTATTTTTTCTCTATTCTGTGGTGAAAGGATGGAGATTTCATTCACACGTGCATGACTATATTTAGTTATTTTCATGAGCCATCTTGCCTGCTAAATCAGTTTCTCTTTGCTTTAGGCTCTGCTCTTGCTGCTAGCGTTTGCAAAAAGATAACAGGCCGCCTTACAAGTGCCATTGCCAAGCAGGAGGATGTCTCGGTTCAGCTGGAAGCATTGGACATCATGGCAGACATGCTGTGCAGGTTTGTCAGATGAGCCATGTGATGACTGCTGCTTTTGTTTCGACCAATTGTTCTATTGAGTGCACAAGGACTCCTGCAAAGTAATTTCTAGATGCGTTTGTGCACATTCATCACGCCTGTGACTGTTCTCAGTCTTATTCTTCAGTTCACTGATGTGAATGTACTTTAAGGCCTTTCAGTTTAGATGCTGACTCTCAGCTCTGTTGTGCAGTAACTAATGGCAGACTTGGGTGAATGCATTTTGCATTCATATTTACATTCCCGCATTAGGCAGATGCTTTTATTCAAAGCGACTTGGAGATTTTGCCAGCTTGTGTGTTCCCTGGGAATTACATCTACAGCTGTGGCATTTCTAAAGTTCATGCTTTATCAGTTGAGCTACACGGGACAATTTAAACAATATTTTCCCGTAATGAGGATTTAAGGCCTTTCACACTGAGAATGAAACTGTAATGATAATAACAGCGTTGTGTTCATTTTAACATTATAGTTCCTTGTGATCAAGCTCTTAGTATCTGATTTGTTCCACACTACCACCAGTAGTCATTTGTTAAAACCGTTAGTCAACTAATCGCCCATTTCTTAAACTATTTTAAGTCTATTAAGCAAAAATGGGAAACTGATTTTGATTTAGCAAAAGAATGTTAATGGTAACACTGTTTTTTGTTGTTGTACAGAAATACTATAATATTAAGCATTACAATTTTCTATTCAATACTTGCACACGCATAAAACAGCAGCGGCAAATGATTATGAATGTGTAGGGAAAACACAGCATGGATCTTTGCTGAATATTTATAACTTGTTAATAAAATAAAAGTTACACAAATTACAACTTACGAACTTGCTAACAGTAAAACACACCATTTGGTTAAGAAACTAAAACAAATAAATATATCAAAGTGAAAATTAGGTGAAAATCACATGGAAGCAAAGTGAACAAAATTCTTTCCTTAGCTATTAAATATTTGTGTAAGTCAAATAAATACAAAGACTAAATAAAACAACAAATATACAGCAAATAAATTTCAGTGTAAGGTAGCAGTGGATATGCTGCACACTTTTATTTAAGGAATTGTTACTCCATTTAATCATTGTATATTTCCAATTTTCTCTTTTCATTATCTCTTATCTATGACTGTTTTTTAGCATAATGTACTAACGTGAAATGCCACCATATTGCATATTATATATGGGATACATTTTACTATCTTGTTTATAGTACAGGTAATATACTGCAAAAAATAGTAAGAATATTATGTTATGTGCTATATTTTCTTTTTAGTAATGAGGTAAATCACACAAATTGGTGTCTATTATTTGGTCTTTACAACCCTTTTGATCATCTAATATTGTTTGTGTTCATTCATCCAGACAAGGAGGTCTCTTAGTGAATTTCCATCCTTCCATTTTGAGTTGTCTGCTGCCTCAACTGACAAGCCCTCGCCTGGCAGTGAGGAAGAGGACCATCATAGCCCTGGGACATTTGGTCATGAGCTGTGGAAACCTGGTCTTTGTGGACCTCATCGAGCACTTACTATCCGAGCTCTCACGCAACGAGTCCATGTCAACCACACGCACTTATATCCAGTGTATTGCTGCTATCAGCAGACAAGCTGGCCACAGAATCGGTGAGCCTCCCCCGTTGTTACAGACCTCAGTTAACTTAATGTCTTTAGGGTTCAAGACCTCATCTCAGTTACTCTTTAAGTGCTGAAAGCAATTTTAGTGTGCACTTATTGAAGCCATCGACTGTGATTTTCTCATACAGCTATTAGTTTCACCACTGATGCTGTAATTTAGCCTTCACTGAAATGAGCTAAAGCAAAGCATCAGCCATCCTCAAAGATCTCTAATGAAAATTATGCAATTATTACAATAGCTGTTTATTTTTTTTTTGTAAATACATTTGTCTAATGATATCCTCCCTCCTAGGCATTGCGTCTTTTACTGCAGTTTTCTTTTGCTTGATCTGAAAGTCCGGAGTCCTTTCTTATGATAGAAAATGTTTTGCTGAAGATTGAGGTCACTAGCGTTGACACTGCATCGTGATTACATTTCACTTTATGATTGCACAGGCTGATGAGCAGTAAAAGTTATTCAGGCAGGGGTGCACTCTCTCCCCCCATCAGTTTTGCATTGGCAAGCAAGATTTTGACGTCATTCAAAAATATTTAGTACTTTTAGTAATTTAGTGATATTTATACTTATTCGCAATTTTAGTAATTGATACAGTATATTTACAACTGAATGAAACATTATAAAGGTATCTTTAATTATTTACCACTTTGACTTTTTGGCATTTCCTCTTTCAAAGCACAATTATAGAGGGTATAAGCTTGAAGGCAACTCTGGCCAAATTGCCAGAATGGTATTGTGTGACAGCAGGTAGAACAATCTCAAGTGTAGCCATTATTAACCGTCACCTTGTCATCAGTGTTTCTTCATTGCTCTGCTGCTAAGGCAGGCCGTTCGACACAAATGAAATGAAGTGAAAAGTCATTTAGGTTTGCTGCTGTGGCGCACTGTTCCCCCATCAGCCAATTACCGGCTGCATTTGATGAAACAAAGACAGCTGCGATTAAGATGCACAAGATTACTGTAGTGGAATGCACTCAGAGTCATTTTGTAGCTATCTCTTGCGCTACTGTTATAATTAAGTCTTTTTGTCATCTTAAGATTGTTTCTTTGATTGTGCTGAAAACAGCAAGGCCTTTATCCTGCAACTCTCCAAACTCGGTTTACATTTCCCAGTGAATTCAGCTTGATGTTAAAATTTTTTGTAATGATGGTAAATATAATATGCTGGTTTTATCCTACAGGTGAGTACTTGGAAAAGATCATTCCATTGGTGGTGAAGTTCTGCAATGTTGATGATGATGAACTGCGAGAATATTGCATTCAAGCTTTTGAGTCTTTCGTAAGGAGGTTAGTGAACAGATCCATCTCTCAATTGTGCTATCAGGAAATTATCTTTAGAGCAAAGCTCAATATACATTATTCCCTCTTTCCCAGGTGTCCAAAGGAAGTGTACCCACATGTCCCAACAGTCATCAGCATCTGTCTTAAGTATTTGACCTATGACCCTAACTACAACTATGATGACGAGGATGAAGATGAGAATGCAATGGATGCTGATGGTGTAGACGAAGATTATCAAGGTACTAGGCGGGGCTCCTTTTTCCTCTCTGTCTGAGGAAAGAAGGATTTATTCTCTCTTCCAAACCAAAAGAGTCTATTTAGCTGTAAGTTTCCAGCTCAGTTTGTTAGTTCTGGTGTGTGTTCAGCCTCTGCTTGTTGCATAACAGTAATAACAGCACTAGGGTTTATTTCACATTTTTGGGGAAAACCACTAGTGTCAGTGAAAGCATTGAATGAGGACAGAAAAGTTGGATATCTGCCGACACTGTTTGCCAGACCATCAGAAATCAGTTTGTTTGAATGAATGGTGGTTACTGGTCCGGTCTAGCAGCTTTGAATAATGCCTATGCCTTCATAGCTGATGAAATTGGCTCGGACATTGGTGTGGGGAGTACTGATTGTCCTGTAATGTCCTGACAGGCATTAACATTTGCTACAATTCCTGTGGTACCTTAGAGATTGTCGAGATTGTCACCCTCCTAAAATGCACGTACCTAGCATTTCATGCCCCTTTGTTTGATTGTGGTTGTGGATTCTCAGAATGAAAATGCTTTCTTTCTTAACCATTAGTCCTATGAAGCATAACACCATGTGGATTTGCTCAGCATTGCATGTTAAAATTGTTGGAATGGAGCATTTCATGTGGCAGCATAGTTGGAGAAATGCGCATTGCTGCTTTTCAGAATTTGACAGGAGCAGAATATAAGCACAAGTGAGACATTCGCTGCCTTCATGACTGCTGTTGCTCTATTTGATCTTGAAGTTTTTTTTTTATTCTCATCCCCTCTTGGAATTTTGTTTTCATCCATAAATCATATTCTTACCTATTTGTTGTTTTCTTTTCAATAATTGATTGTGCTGACTGTGCACTAGCTTGTAAGCAGCCGTTGGAGGCTGGTACAGTTTGGCAGCAGATTTGAGGGTACGTTTGTTTTTCTTTTAGAAGTCTGTGTTTCAGTGTTGATGAAGCAGAAGTTTCAAGGGACAGACTTGTTGCTCTGTGTCTTCAACACTGTCTGATTGTTGACAAAGAAATTCTTTTTTTGGCTATCTTGGAATTGATGTACACAGAGTCATCTACCGAAATAATATGAAATAAAATGTGAACACTATGGATGTGATTGTTCTGTTCATTCAACTCTTGTGATCCAAACAGGAAGTGATGATGAGTACAGTGATGATGACGACATGAGCTGGAAAGTGAGGAGAGCGGCTGCAAAGTGCTTGGATGCAGTAGTGAGCACACGACATGAGATGTTACCCGAGTTCTACCGCACTGTTTCTCCAGCCCTCATTGCCCGCTTTAAAGAGCGGGAAGAAAACGTGAAGGCGGATGTGTTTCATGCCTACTTGTCCTTGCTCAAGCAGACACGTCCTGCCCAGAGCTGGCTCTGTGACCCAGATGCCATGGAACAGGGAGAAACGCCTCTCACTATGCTTCAAAGCCAGGTGTGGAAAATGCTCATTTTAGTGTAGAACTGCTAGTTTAGTGTAAGAACCTGCTCAACAATGCTGAAAAGTTAGCAAGAAATTGACTGGTACAAGTCAGTACTTTTGACATTTCTATCAGTTATGTTTTGAGTAACATAGACAGTATTACTATTTCATGCACCTGGGCTTCCTGATTATCTAAATTTATTAATAAAGTTGATGCGCTGTGTGCATTTTGCAGGTGTCCATGATCGTGAAAGCATTGCACAAACAGATGAAAGAGAAAAGTGTTAAGACTCGACAGTGCTGCTTCAACATGCTGACAGAACTAGTAAACGTGCTGCCAGGGGCCCTGACACAGCATATTCCTGTTCTAATCCCAGGTATGTGCCGCAGGCAAGCTACTACATGTTGAAGCGAGTAGAGTCATTCCTTTCATGACCATATGTGTAATTTGATCAGCATTTTACCTGTGACGTTTATAAAAGCACTGTGAGGGTAAACCTTGAAGTGTTTTGTTGAAAATCTTATTTATTCATGGTTAATATTTTTTTTTAGCATTTGAAGTGACATGTGTGAATTTTATTCCATCTAGGAATCATATTTTCTCTCAACGATAAGTCAAGCTCTTCAAACCTGAAGATCGATGCTCTGTCTTGCCTGTATGTGATTCTGTGCAACCATCAGCCTCAAGTCTTCCACCCCCATGTTCAGGCTATAGTGCCTCCTGTAGTTGCTTGTGTGGGTGATCCCTTTTATAAGATCACCTCTGAAGCACTTCTGGTCACCCAGCAGCTGGTCAAAGTAATTAGGCCTCTGGATCAAACTGATGCTTTTGATGCCTCACCCTACATCACTGACCTTTTTGCTTGCACCATTAAAAGGCTGAAGGCAGCTGATATCGACCAGGAAGTCAAAGAGCGAGCTATTTCCTGTATGGGCCAAATTATCTGCAACCTCGGTGACAGCCTTGGTGCGGACCTACCAGGCACTCTCCACATCTTCCTAGAGCGACTAAAGAACGAGATAACAAGGCTGACCACTGTTAAAGCTCTCACACTTATTGCAGGTTCACCGCTGAAGATCAATTTAAGGCCCATTCTGGGTGAGGCTGTTCCCATTCTTGCCTCTTTTTTGCGCAAGAACCAACGCGCATTGAAACTAAGCACACTGGCAGCCCTGGACATACTGGTCAAGAACTACAGCGATAGTGTAACACCAGCCATGATTGATGCCGTACTGGCTGAGCTACCACCTCTTATAAATGAAAGTGATATGCATGTCTCACAGATGGCTATCAGCTTCCTCACCACGCTTGCACGAGTCCACCCTGACTCACTGTCTAAGATAAGTGGCTCTATTTTGGCTGAACTTATAGCTTTGGTTCGTTCGCCGTTGCTGCAGGGTGGCGCTCTCAGTGCCATGCTGGAATTCTTCCAGGCTCTTGTAGCTACGGGAACGGCCAGTTTGGGCTACATGGACCTGCTACGTATGCTAACAGGTCCTGTTTATGCCCAGAGTGCTGCGCTCACCCATAAGCAATCCTACTACTCCATTGCGAAGTGTGTGGCTGCTCTTACCCGTGCTTGTCCTAAAGAAGGTCCTGCAGTGGTGGGGCAATTCATTCAAGATGTGAAGAACTCACGCTCCACAGACTCCATTCGATTACTGGCTCTGCTTTCCCTGGGAGAAGTTGGTCATCATGTTGATCTGAGCAGTCAGCCTGAACTCAAAACGGTCATCCTGGATGCATTCTCTTCAGCCAGCGAAGAGGTCAAATCGGCAGCTTCATATGCATTGGGCAGCATCAGCGTGGGGAACCTCCCAGAGTACCTACCCTTTGTCCTGCAAGAGATCTCTGGCCAACCCAAGAGACAGTACCTGCTTTTGCACTCTCTCAAAGAAATCATCAGCTCTGCCTCGGTGGCGGGGCTCAAACCATATGTAGAAAATGTGTGGGCACTGTTGCTCAAACACTGCGAGTGTACAGAAGAAGGCACAAGGAATGTTGTAGCTGAATGTCTGGGAAAGTTAACACTCATTGACCCAGAGACTCTTCTGCCCAGGCTAAAAGGCTATCTCTTATCAGGTTAATGTCAAATTCTGCTTTTTAAATCTGTAAAACACTGTTAAATCAAAGTTTTACACTTAATTTCTTATACACTTTATAATAAACGTTTTTCTTTCTGTCTCTAGGATCATCTTATGCCAGGAGCTCAGTAGTTACAGCTGTTAAATTCACCATTTCTGATCACCCACAGACTATTGACCCCCTTCTTAAAAACTGCATAGGCAAGTCCTGTTATCAGTTTATTTTCTCCCTGGGAACAGTTTTTTTTCCCCTTTTTACTCTATTGAATTTGTACCATTTTGAATTGACAACATTTTTAATGAATTTTTATTGTAATTTTATTTAAATGCTTGTAGGTGATTTCTTGAAAACATTGGAAGATCCAGACCTTAATGTACGAAGAGTGGCTCTAGTTACCTTCAACTCAGCAGCTCATAACAAACCTTCCCTTATTCGAGATTTGTTGGATACAGTACTCCCTCATTTGTACAATGAGACCAAAGTGCGCAAAGAATTAATCAGAGAGGTAAAATTATCTTTGTCCAAAGCGTTTTTGCTTTATTGCTTATTTTAAAGCCTCAAAGCTCAGTGTAACCTGCCTCTTTCTAGGTCGAGATGGGTCCATTCAAACACACAGTGGATGATGGTCTGGACATCAGGAAGGCTGCTTTTGAATGCATGTACACTCTTTTAGATAGCTGCCTTGATAGACTTGACATCTTTGAATTTTTAAACCATGTTGAAGACGGACTTAAGGACCATTACGATATCAAGGTAAGCCATCAGACTCAACTCCATGAATCTTTCATGAGACACAGGCTTTTTGCCATGCAGATCATTTAGCAACCACAGAAGATGAAAGAGTGAATTGATTAACAAAGATTCAGTGTGCGGTCATCAAAGGCGTAAATGCATAATGCATTAACAAGCGACATATTCCAACTTTGTTTTAAATGTACTTATTACCAGGTGTACTTGAATTAAAAAAATTTATTTTAAAAGGGTGAATCATGAATCACTTTGTCACAGCAGGGTCATGAATCACTTTGTCGCAGCAGGGTTTAGCTCTCATCACTTTTTTAAACATGTTGGAAAAATTGGGCATTTTCAGCTGCAGAGTAGAGGGTGAGAGGGGAGACAGCCAGCACAACAGCGTCTTCTGATTCAGACAGTGTTGTTTTGTACTCACTGAGTTGAAAGCATCAAAGCTTCCAAAAAATGCACACTGCACAACAACAATATACTCAACAAAATGAAGGTACATTATGCTGGATTTGTAAGCACATTACACAGTCACTCCGCTTTAATTTAATGAGCAAATTTATGCATAGCCATTTGCATTTTGAAAATATATATGATCTCAATTTTGCATCTGTAGTAAATTCAGGCTTGTTTTATGGCATTTATATATGTTATTTGATCTGTTTAAGAACTGTTAAGACAGATTACACTCAAAGTGAATGAATCGAGTTTGGGTCGAAGTCTTTTGGTACTTTTGTCAAAGACTTTGTGTCACACAAACTCCTACAAAGCAAAACCAACAGTTGTGGACAATGGATGTGAATAAAGTAATTCTGCTTCTCTTAGTAAAAGGACATGCAGCGAATTATGAATTGGTTCATCAGCATTACTAGGCCAATTTTAGCAGGGGCTTTTATTTCTCAATTCTAGAATCGCCATTGAATTGTGTGAAGTTTGAGTGACCAATATGTCACTAGTATCAAGTGTCTAATGTACCTTTTGCTCCCTTTATGTCCTTACAGATGCTGACGTTCCTCATGCTGGCCAGATTATCTAGTCTGTGTCCTAGTGCTGTGTTACAGAGGTTGGACAGACTTGTAGAGCCGCTCAGAGCAACATGCACCACAAAGGTACGTAAAATACTGAGCAAACAAAAATCAGACATAGAGCTGTTTCTGTGTGTTAGCACATAGGCAGTTTCCATAGTTGCCAAAGTTACATTTATCAGATTTAGTGATCCTTTCCTTCAATATATACATCAGTTCCTCGTTTTCTCTATCTGTAATTACAAACATCTAGGTCGTGATGTAGTTATGGCAGTTGATTGGATAGAAAGTGTGACATCTAATTATGTATTTGCTTTATATTGGTTGTTTTTTTTTCCTCAGGTAAAAGCTAACTCTGTAAAGCAGGAGTTTGAAAAGCAGGATGAGCTCAAACGATCTGCCATGCGGGCTGTAGTGGCCTTGCTTACCATCCCAGAGGCAGAGAAGAGCCCCCTAATGAGTGAGTTTCAGTCTCAGATCAGCTCCAACCCTGAGCTGGCTGCCATCTTTGACAGCATCCAGAGGGACTCCTCCAGCACCAATATGGAATCCATGGATACCAGTTAAACAACTACGACAACGTGCCCATTGCCATCGCTCTCAGCAAAATCCACAAAGAAAACCAACCCTGGGGGACCCTTGTATTGTTCCATGCATTGCACTGAATCAAAAATAGGAGAACAACAAAAAAAATCTTAAAATTACGGGGAAAACAAACTAATAAAAGGACAGACATTCATATTCTTAAGCTTCAAAGCTTAATATCACATTCTTTGTTTTTCTATAAATGACAAGAAATTGCTTCAGTTCTTCATTGTTCTTCATTCCTCCTCTACATTGTTCTTAATTTTTTTTCCTGTTCATTTTCATAATTCCTGAGTTTCTGTACTTCCTGAGTTCTGAGAACTGCAGAGGGACTTTCTTGGTCACATGAAAATTAATTGACCACAGTATTTGGTCGACCATGGGAGATTAGTTCTTTACATTCTAGGCTGCTGACAACTTAAATCGGAATCTACAGGGCTCATTGATAGCGCTCATTAAATTGAAGTCATTTCAGGGCCATGTTTTTTTTTCTGTCATGTTTCTTATCAGACAAGTTTTATTAGGTTTTTGTACAATTTGAATGTCATCTCTCCTCTTTTTAATAGCAACAACTTAAGTTCAGAGCGAGAAGTCTTAGAAGTATAATACCTAAGAGTCGTGGCATAGTTACGGTATTTCACTGGATGAGTGACTGCTTTTTCTTTATTGCATTTCATTACATTCCCACTGTCCGCAGAATTGCGAGTCATCAGCATGTCACATACAAAAATGAGAATTCAGCTGCACACAATTAGCATATTTTTCTTTTTCTATTTGATGACAGTTTTGTTTGGCCATGGCATATAGAGGTGAAATATGACATCGAACATTGTTATGAGAAATTATTGCCCTGTATGGAACGCACATATGTGAATAAAATAAGTGGAGAATATTCTCTCAGGTGCTCGACTGTATTCTGGAACTGTAAGGGTGTTGTTCTTGCTTTTTAAATTCACTGTAAGATGCTGCCTTGCTTGAAATGCTCACATGTAAAATGGGTTGAGTATATGACTTTTTTTTTTTTTTTTTCATAGAGCTAGTTTAACTTACCGCAATACACTTAGTACTGTGTATAGTGTGCAGGTTTCTCTTTGAGGATATCTGTAAGCTGGGGAATTTAACATCATACATCTCACACAATAGCAGACCAACAGGTGGCCGATGTTTGAATCTAATGCTCTGGAAATCAGTGTGTAGATTGCACACTCTAGGTTTATTTGTGTAATCATGTATGCACAGCATTCTACATTCTTTGGAGTGTTACAGTATGGCAATGTTCCTCAGTAAGATATCAATAAAAGGTCCATTGCTGCCTGCATCCATATGTCATTTTATGGTCATTACAGTGCAGCCAGAACCATCATAGTGGCTGATGCATATTGCACTGAAAGATGGCTGAAATTGCCTGTTCCAATCTGCTTGGCTGTCTTAATGTGACTTCTGGAAGTGAGCGTACACTACTATTTCTGTCTGCCCACTTAGACACAAAATACAAGTTGACAGTAGGCACTTTAAAGGAAGAACTATTATGAATTTGTGAAAGGTTAGTTGCATCAGTCTAAATATCTTAGTAGCTGATCTATACTTCAGTTTGAGAAAAAAAATGGTACTTAGGACAAGCATAAATTCTGTACACGAAAAGTTTGCCTTAATTTCATTTGTTTGCCATTATAATCTAAAGTAATGAGCAGATATATTCAGATCTTTAAGTGTGAAATTGCAGCATATTAGTCATATAATAGAAATAATTAGTTCAAGGTTTTGGCATTTTTGTGTCAATTTACTTTAATATGTGTTCTGATTGTATTGTGATTAATTCCTTAGCACTGGTAACTTTGCTTTTTTTATCCTTCCAGGCAAGCATCTTTGAATGATGCAAACTATTTTATGATTGATGATAATGTAAGTGCCTGGTCAGCTTTCACATCAGTTCTTATTCAGTCTGTGTTGATAATTAGAAAAACAAAGTATCACAGTGAATGTCTTTGACTCCCCCCATACATGGTTAACAAGCCCTGGCAAATAATTTTTGTAAGCTTATGGCATGTATGGGACAAACACAGTCGTATTTGAGGACAGAGGAGTTCCAAATAGTGTTTTAATCTGCTTCTAGGCTGCTGGAAGCATGAAAGTACATTTTGTAGTCACTTAAATGAACCCACTTCCAATTTGCACGCTAATGAGTCACGCAAATGCTATTAAAGCCCAATTTACAGTGGCCTGATTTGCATCAGAGGTGTGAAGGCTAATGCACAGGCTTGATCATTCTCTCATCAGGACAGATGGATCATTGTTGCCTCGCAATGTGTCTTCCGTGTTAAGACTATTATTATTATTTTATTTTTATTTTTTTATTGATCATCTCTTGATCAACTAATTTTAAATATGACTTCATGTGTGTGTATATGTATATATATATATATATATATATATATATATATATATATACACAGTATAGTGGCCAAAGCCAAAAGTGAAGTTTTCTGTCTTTTATGTGGTGACTGGAGGCCATTTGAGTATAGTAAACCCATTCCCATGCTCACCAGATTGAGATTATTTAAGCTTGGTTAAATAACGTGTTCTTGCTGGAAGTTGCTATCACAAACTGTGGCGTTTAAACAAAATCAGTTTGTAATAAGGGCTCAAATTGTGTCAAGAAAATACTGCCTCACCAACACCAGCCTGAACTGTTGATACAAGGCTGGGATGGATCCATGCTTTCATGTTGTGGTTATTCCCAATCTTCTAATGTCCAGTATTGGTGTACCAGTGTCAATTATAGCCTCAGTTGGCTGTTCTTTGCTGACAGGAGTAGCACATTGTGGGCTCATCTGCTTTAAATGTATTGTGTGTGTTCCAAAATGCCTTTTTTCAGACCCCAGAAGTGGTTACAGTATGTGAATTACTGTCAGCTCAAACTAGTCTGGCCATTCTCTGATAGGAAAGTGCATGAAATAGATCTGCAGTTTCTGAAATACTCCAATAAACATGCATGTTCAAAGTCACTTCAATCTTCTCTCTTCCCCATTTTGATGCTCACTTCGGCAGATTGTCTTGACCAGGATTAACAACCCCTTGAACAGATGTTAATAATAATTTGGCCAGTAAGTGTAGATTGTTTAACCATGTTGGTTGGAAAGTGTAAAACTTAAAATATCTATCTATCTATCTATCTATCTATCTATCTATCTATCTATCTAT
>CAIGQV010019029.1:8157361-8181221 GCA_903798115.1 Danio jaintianensis | reverse complement strand
TATCTATCTATCTATCTATCTATCTATCTATCTATCTATCTATCTATAAGATTTTCCTCATATTTTGATGGTTTAATTAAACTTGTAAAGTCTGCAAAAAATGAATATTGTCCAAATGCCTGCCAAGACATCACATTTGGCCATTACATTATAAAAAAAAACAGACAAACAGATGTCACAAAACCAGTACTTCAGCCCATGTTAAAAAAAAACTCATTAAAAAGACAACAGGAGACCTGTTGCACACACATCTCTCTTCCAAACTGTGTATATATGTGATCATATCATTGTGAGCAAGCCAAAAAAGGCTAATCATCATTATAGATGAAATGTGTTTTCTAATGATGACGAAGTGGCTGTACTGCCCTATGGGAAAACGCAGCAGGAGGCCGTAAAAAGCACACTGCAGATTAATGCTTCCCTACTGCTGACAGATCCTCCATGGCCCGCTGAGCAGCTGCTTGTAGCTGCTTTAAAGCCTGAAGCTTAATGTTTCACCTCTAAGCCGGATTTAAACAATGCAAGGAGACCTCACCCCCTAAAGGGGAATATAACTCATATCATCTCACTAATGACGCTTACACTAGCTGTGTGCCAGAATAAAGTCTGTGCTGACAAATGTCTAGGCACACAAAAGGCATTTTCTCAGAACTTGAATGTGATTATGGATGAGTTATTGATTTAAGGTGGTTAAATGCTTATTTTTAACATGACACATCATTCTGTGGCCAGGTAGCTTAAAAAATATATTATGGAAATAATATATTATTATGAGTCGTCAGTTTCTGTTAGCTTCTAGTTTGATATTAATGACTTTTTACAAATCATTTAACAGAAAGGGGTTGATCTCAAGTCTATTTAGCACAATTAGCCAATCAGCAGCCAAGGGCTCTGTTGTCTTGAATTTTGATTGGTTTTTTTAAGGTGGTCATCTTAATGTACTGACTTCACTGCTTTGGATTGTCCTCAGTATGAGTTGGTGGCCAGTCTTTCCACTGAGCGGACTTGTTGAAATGCCCATGGTAAAACTTGTCAGCATGCCCATGGTAAGTTTTAGATGTTTATGGTATATTTAGATGGTAAAATAGAAGTTTTTCCAAAAATTGTATTTACTTTTGTTGGACTTTTTTTGGAAGTTCATTGTGAATGTTAAGGAATGAGAGGTGCATTTGGTAGGATTTCAGATCTGTACTAAACAGTGTGCATTTTAATGCAGTATTGTTTATATACTGTTGGCTGCATGCCATAATACACTAATTTGTTTAGTTTCCATGCTAAATCATCTTTAATCTAGCACTGACAAATTTAAAATGGAGAAAATGGGAAATTTGAGGTTTATGTGGAGAGAAATGGGCAGGCAACATGCTTTATATTTCATGGTGGATTGTGTGTTTGATTAATATCTGAAAGCATGAGATTTAAAACAATCCTGATGTATCTGTAGACAAATTATATCCACAGTGGCTGAAAATATATTTTCAATGCACATGCATTGATTTTATGCAATAAATACCTATTTATATATTAATGGACTTTTTGAACAGTAATGGAATTCTTAAAATCCTGTTGGTAAAGATGAGAGCAAAACCACTGCTGGAGAATATCTCTAATTAAACATTTATTTATAGGATGGAAACATTGGGTAATATTAATTAAATTTAATGTAGGTAATTATGAATATATTTATACTTGGGTTCTAACAGCCTGTTTTCTTTAAGGGTAAATAATATTCAGGATGGGCTTTTCTGGCAAAGACCTCCCCATGGATGGGAATGAAGAATGGTAATTTTTTTATTTGTTATTAATGTGCAACAAGACAGCAAATATTTAAAAAATAATTTTTGTTGGTGTATATTTAGTATGTTGCGTGCATCTATGTGTATTATGTATTATGAATGACAAGAACAAACATTTAACAAACACAGTTTTAAAGAGGTTATATGTATGGTAGCATTTAGAAACACTGATGAGAGGGCCATTTTGAAAATGCTATGTGTTGCATGATTTCCAATTTTTTGAAGAACAAATTTTTTTTTTAAATGACAGTGGTGAGAAAAAGCAGTGGAGAAAGCATTTCATTAGTGTTATGGATATGGTTGCACAAGCTCTGCAATTCACCAGCATGTTAACAGATGAAGTATTAATTTGACTAAGCATACTTGACTCAAGGAACAAGTATATTGTTGTTGTGGGTAATTCAGAATTTGTATTAGTGTATGTCATGTGAACAGATTTATCTAATTATTGTTATGTTAACAGGCACTCCCACAAAATCAGGAAAAACAGAAGCCATTCCCCTTTTCGGGATGTTTCACCTGTACCGTCATATTTCTCAGAACCGGTCTCATTCCTGCAACACAGGGTAACACAATGGAATCATTAGGACCGCTGAGCATTACATTAAATATCTGACAGTTTCACAATGAGGATTGAATAACTAACTGTACTTTTGCCCATTATACGACAGCTAGATCATTCCATGAATAAATAAGTCAACTGCTTATTTTCCATAGGATGTAATTGCCAGCCTTCCCCGTCTCCCTGTTGTAAGGAAGCCACACAGGGATGAAGAAGATGATGATGATGCTCGGAGTCACAAGAGTTTGCCAGCAGTGTTTGAGTCATTAACCCTTCAACCCAGACACAATAGGTCACACAGACCTTCAAAAAATCACATCATATCAGGTTTACCCCCTCTCATAAGCAACAGGTACTTTATACAGTTCATTCCAGACAGTCATATGTGATATAAGTATTTGTAAGCAACATAGTAAATAATGAGAACTTTGCAGTTTAATCTCCCTCATGCCTTTCTAAAAATGAACTATTCATTCCATACAGATATCATACACATCTAATTGATTACAAATGTGAATATTCAATGGAATAATATACTCAGAATATATGATTACCAGGTGCAATTTGATTGTTAAAGGAACTGGGTGCAAAACTGTCCCCAAACTCCCACCTATTACCAAATCCAGGAAAACATGGAAGGAAACAGGCCCCTCAAGACCACCTTGTAGGTCTGGATGCAGGTATTTCCTTTGTTTTTCAAGAGCCAGCCATGCAAGATTTAAAAATTAAACACACAACTGTGAAAATAAAACTCTCATCTCATAGATCAAATCAACCATCCAGTGACTGCCCATCTAAATCTTAGTGATAAGAACAGAATTCATAGCCCTTAGTTTTTTTGGGCTGGAGGAAGGTTAAATTATTTCATACTTGTCACTGTGTTGGCAGGAGACTCCTTTTTTTGCATGGCTTAACTCCATTCTGCATTTAGGGCGCTGTTAAATTCACAGAACAAAAATGAAAAGCCACAGTCGATATCTCACCCGGCAGATATGTGCAGAGTCATTTTCTGCTTATTAATGATTTAAAGCCTGGTTAGTCTCGGCATCACGTGGGCGAGTATTTTTCTGCTTCCCTCATTTATTTGAGGCTGTGAGGTGCAAGGGAGAGCTGAGATGGAGAGAGAGGGCATGCAGATTTCTATTCACTTACTATCAGCCCCCACAGCTGAGATAATAAACTGAAATTAAAGCGTCCCAATAAAATGAAATTACACAAAGCAACCAACAGTACAGCACAGTCAGGTCTGCTTGTAAAGTGAAGAAAGTATGTGTAAATGCCTCTTTCCGGAACACAGCACTTACATGATTTAAGAATAGTGGGGTTCAGAAATGTCTAGGCTTGCTCATTGCATTTCTTCACTTGACTGGACCTTCACTTATGAATATGATTAGTAACTGAAATTGTAATTGGATTTTTTATGTAATAATGTTTCTGGCACCTGACCCAAGTTTCACTCATTCTTACAATAAAAGGGCAAATTCTGCCACTAAACCTGCCTATTTACTCTGTTGGGATTTGTTTGAAGATTGATAAAACGTTATAGGTAGTTCTTACTTTTTCTGAGTAGTTAATAAAGAGTTCTAAGTCATTGATATTGCACAGTTTAATGTTCTGTAGGTTCCTTGTATATGGGGCAACAAGAAAAAAAATCTTAAATACATTTCTAAGCAAATTCTTAAATACACCACTCGGTTTGAGGTATTATTCTTTTTTGTGCATGCTTAGTGGTTTTACAAGTGTAAACTCTGTATATAATATCTTTTCAACATCTAACAATTCTTATTCTCTTATGAAAAGGCCTGACAAAATGGAATTCAATTCAGCTCCACCTGCCCATGCACTGGTGCACCAAAAAATTGTACCTGTCGGGCAGACGTCTCTGTCTGTCAAGGCCCACAGTGTTCAAAGAAATGGGCCCTGCTTGCTTCCTGCCAAAGCCTCTAGAGTGTCCCCGAGATCTCGACTAACTTTCCAGAGTCCTGTAGTGCAGGCAGTGTACCCTATCAGTCCTGACACCATGCAACAGATGAGGCAGACTGAAAGAGCATGCCAGCCCCTGAGGTCTGTGCTGAAAAAAGCACCAAACGGAGGAGTGTTAGACTGCCCACTGGCAGCCCACCTACTGGAGCCATTTTCTGGGTTTCAGGAGCATCTGTGTCGGCAGATCCTACATTCTCCACTGCCTTATCGTGCAGCTCTGCCACACATCCACATTCCGTGTCACCAGAACCAGGTAGATCAGTTGCCTGCACATAGGGACCCATATGGTTCCCTGATGGAGCGCACTGTAGAACTCTGCAACTCCCATGGACACCCGCTTCCCAAAATCACCATGACCTGCCCAACACCTTCTCCAAAACATCTTTGTCGCACAGAAATGAGATATGTGGCTTGAAGATGATTGTTAAGTAAAAATACTTTGGTGCTGCTCAGTGCAGTTTGAAGTTAATATGTGCACAAAGGATCACAAAAAGACCACCACCAATAAGTTCACCAAGATCCCAAATTCATTTTGCATGTTAAGAGACAATAAAGCCAAAACAGGAATGACTGCAATCTCTTGCCACTTCTTCTGATTGCTCAGCGATTATTGGACTCATGGTCATAACACTCTTCTTTGCTCAGCTCAGGTTATTGCTGTATAACCAATGATCTTTCATCTGGTTTCCATGGAAGCCCTAAGGATCATTAAAGCATGTTGCAACTGGACCTGAGGGGCAGCACTGTTCCACAGGTACAGGAAGTGCCTCCAAGGAGCTTTATAAAATCGCGCAGTACATTTTCCTGGGTGTTAAGATCCCCGGGGGTACAAATCATAAGTCTGTCTTACCTAGGAGGAATGCAATATATTTCCTTCTACCCACATTCCTAGGCCTTTCTTTTCTTTTGAAAATCAATACAATTTTCTCAGTTGAGAAGAATCTACAGTGAGATAGAGGCCCAGGAGCATTTTTTACATTTTCCATCACAGCCTACTGCAGATATATCTGCTGTCCATTGGTACACGAGTGTGTATTTCTGTGTATGTGTAGATGTGTATTTGCAAGAATTAAATGTACCGTTAATACCACTATGAGAAAAACTTTTTATTGTAATATGAAATTACAATGAATATTGAATATCAAAGAATGTGTTATTTGGTGGAAGTCAGGAAATGTATTCTTACTTGTAATTCATAATGTAAAACTTGAGTATTTTTTCCACTGGCCCAAATTCACTAGTATGAGCAAAAGTGTTATCTAATTGTGAATTGGGCTTTCTTATGACAGTCCTCTAATGATTTACCATGTAAAGCTGCCATGTGCCATGTCAAAGTTTTTTTTAACCATATCTCTGTCATGAATCATGATTCCAACATTTTGTGTTTATTCAGTGCTGATGAAGAGTGTTTAGATATTGAAAATGTTTATCTTCAATATTTGGAGAATTTGGATATATTTTAATTGTGCATTTAATAATGATTAAAGAGACATTTCACTAGTTCCTGTTCTTGCACTTCTTAAAACAATGGTTCCATGACCAGCTTCAGTTTGTGTTATTGTGCAGTAATAAAACAGATATTTAATTTAAAAACAAGGCTTTTTTTATTTCTGCAATTGTCTCTGTTGTTAATGCCAATGTCAATAATTCTCAATAAAATAAAATAAATGTAAAAATATAATATTTTATATAGCTTATTCGTTACATTCCTAACTAATAATTGGTGTTAAAGGTCATTTAAAAATCACTAAGATAAAACTAAGTGGCAGGTAGTGCTTATTAGATTGATTTGACTGCTCTTAGGTCATTGAATTCAAGGTCATTATCTGAGTCCTAATATCATAGGCAAGTTTGCTTTAATGAATTTATTCAAATGCGCTTGGAAAAAAACCATGGTCCTATTTTTTATTTTTAAAAACTTCCATAATTAAATTTTCTTCTAGAAATTTGAATTAGCTTATTTTGAGATATGTTGTATTCCCCATCCTAGCGGTTACCCAGGGTGGGCCGAGCTCATGATTGGGTGGACCGAGCCCCCCCTGCAGAGTCGAGTCTGTCTCACAACGCTGTCAGGACAGCTTCCAAGTGCACGGTCTGGAACGGCAAGGAAAAAATGTCACAACAGTGAATTGAAAAACCTGCCTGCTATTTGAACTGCTGCTTCACTATTGAGGTCAGAGCTGAATTTTCGCATTCTTTAGTTAAAGCATATGAAATGTTCCTTGAGGGTGTCACGAAGTGAAGAATGAGACCTTGATATCAAAAATGATAGAAGCGCTTTGACTTTACAGTGTTTAAAGAAGGTCCATTTGTAACCACATTCATCTCTTTTCCCACTAGTAAGCATGTCACAACCTAGGTTTTCAGTGGCCCAGGCTTAACTTCATTGGAGAGTCAGTGTGTGATTGTGTGTGTGTGAGAGAGAGAGAGAGCATGTGTGCTGTTTCTCAGGTCCTGTTTCTCCTGCTGTGCTCATGTATGGGTGTAACAGCTCCCTGGTTTCATGCTCCGATTATCTGGTTAGGCATTACCCATGGTTGTGTCCCCCCTACAACCTTGTACCGGCTCTGTCTGACCTTTTTCTTTCCAACCGACAGGCATTCCTCTCATTCCTACAGGGAATAATTAAGGATGGGCCCCATCTTGAAGACACCAACCCAACTGCCAACTGACCATAGCTAAAGTTAATTATAAGCTAAAAATAATACCACACTGTCATGAAGTCATAATCAAATATCACGACTATTTGTGATATTAATTCTCATTAGGCAACAATACAAGTCGCAAAATCTGTTCAACAACATGTACTACAATATATTTACCACTAGAGGGCACAACAAGCCTTTTTCTTGCAAACCTCGGTTATATTATATGGGCAGTTTGACTTGTTAACCTCATGATGACAGTATCATTCTTGTAATTAATTAGCATTTCAAAATAATAATAATAAAATTAGACCTAAATTATTACTAAAATATAGGATTAAACAAATCAGGATCCTGTCACTAAAACAGAGCTAGATAAATTTTTACATTAGTTCATCAAGGTTAAAATTTCCTTGTTAATTAATTATGCAATAATGTTCATTTATTAGTATATTTGCAAGCATCTGCAAAATTATTAAATGTAAATGTTTAAACTAACATTAACCCAATTTTAGTTTTTTCAAGTTATGGCTTTTGTCTAATTTTAATGAACCTTTCTGTAAAATACAGAAACTTTAAAACATATAACTAACCCTAACCCCAACCCATACATTTTAAACTTATTAGCTCAATATTGCGATATTGAAAAAGTTGGATGTGCGATATCTATTTATATTTAAATTTTTATTTTTAATGTATATGCCATAGTAAAAGTAAGGTTAAGCAAATGTCAGTAACAGACATTTCTAAAACTTTTTTTTCACTCATAATAAATTTATTTGCCAGCGTCTTTTAATATTTATTTAGACACGTTCAGTTATCAGGAAAACTGCCTCTGCATCCTTAGATGAGCATTAAACAACCTTGATGAATTAGCTTATTTAGGACACAACCCAAGAGACGATTATCCATGCTTGTTACGTCTGACGCAAACGGCAGCTTGCCTCAGTAGTTTCAGATAAGCTACCTGAAAGTTAACTTGAAACATAAATGGGAAGAACAAACAACAGTCCTCGGATAACGTTAAATGTTTCTGAATAGATAATGACTACATTGTAAAGGAAGCACAAAGGAGATTGTGTTCCTCAAAGTGTCCTCTAAAGTAAATTTAAGGTAACTTCCTTCTGTCCTAAGAATACCTCAGAGAAAGTTAAACCAAAACAAATTGATGTGTATTTTGTAGCTTGTCTTATAATACATTGCTGGGAAAATGCTGCATTGTTTTGCTTAGAAGCCACAAACTCTACACTTCTTTGTAAAATGTTTAAAAAACTGAAATAAAATCGATAGTACATTTCTTTATTGATGTATTTTTTTTAAATACCTATTACCTTTTATAAAGCCAGCAAGCCATTAAAATTAATGTATTTAAGCTATTTAGGCACTGCATAGGAGAATAACTAAAACCTGCTTGGTAAACACAGCCCACAACTTCGCTTAATTCTGTATTAAGTAAGCATTATGAGCATCTGATGAATTAGTGAAATTCCTCAGGTTTGACCATTACTGTGAGAAAGAAACATATATGGCCAACAGCTGCAGTGCATTTACAGTCAGCTCTCCTCCAGTATGTGGAGGTCATTCATCTGCCTATCAGATTTCTAGCGAAATGTTAGGCTTAGAGCCACAGTTGCTACTTCAGCATCAGACCTGCTTTGAAAACTGGAAGGCCACCAGTGTGGTCACTAGGGCACACGCTCTACAATTCACTTACAATGAGGTGTCAATCCTGTGCATATGTTAGCCGTGTGCTCACTGTCATAGGATCTGGACCGAAGCATGTGTGTTTGTGTTTATACACTTACTCCCGGAGATTATTGCCTGTCTAAGATTATCTGAGGCCATCGTGAAGCTTTCAGCACTAGTCTGATTTTACTTTGCTCTTTGTAATCTATAGTTTGAGCTCCTCCTCTGTCCCATCCTAAAGTGACATGCAATCGCGTGCAGGAACAACACCTGTTCACTAAATACTGCATCATGCGATCTTTATCTCTCAGAGGGACCAGCACCTTCTTTTTGTGCATCGTGAGATTTTGCACTGTGCCAATGTGTCCATGTAACCTTCTATATTTGACTGCAAGCACAGCAGTGCCACAAATTACCACCTCAGCACTCAGTATCAATTCGTGAAGATTACGACAGTGTCAAATCTGTAACCAGAAGACCTCTCATCAGCAATAACCAGAGAAAGTGTTCCAGATGTTTCTAAAAGTAGCTGTTCTCTTTTCAATCAATTTTTCTTCTTTAAGGCAGTAACAAACATGGATAAAACTCAAAACTCCAAATCTAAGTGAATAAATAATTTAATAAAACATAAATAATCTCTGGAATTAATTACTATATAAAATAATAATTAGTTGAAACTGCTTGATTTTAACAATGAAATGCTGTAAATGTGTTTTTCATTTTTATCTCATCATTTAATGAATAAACTCATTAACTTTACTGTAATATGTTACCAAACAACCTCACTGATCCTAGTAAATCAAGAAGACTTTTATACCAGTGGCTCTTTTTATTGCACATGACCTAACATGAATGTGGCAAATAGTTTGTATCAGTCCAAACCTATAAATGACAGTACGAATGCACTTTGGATATTTAATGGGCCACAGAACAAATGCATGGAGGCAGAGCACCTCTGGCATCATTGTGCTGTTCCACACTAGAAGTGACAGGGTAATTATGGGGAGTAGTGTGTATGCACTTGTAGCTATTGTGCAGAAATATATTGTGATACCTGAAGGTAATCCATATAACATCCAACCTTATGAGAGGTGCACAGGAAAGGTGATTCCAGTCAAAAAGAAAACCCACAATACACAATAAAGGAGCACTAAAGTCTATGCTAATCTGCTCCTTGCTGATATGGTTTGTTTGCATCATAAAAAAAATCATGCATCATAGACTAAGGTCATAAATGTATACGGTTGGTTCACCGTTCTTGTTTTGACAAGCACAGGATTGCTTTGCTGGCTTGAAGAGTGCAGGTCTGGGTGAATGGGTTCATTTGGGTCACTCTGTGCATGGGGTCTGTTTTTGGAACTGCATCATTCAATGAGTTTCATGAAAGCCTTTGCCAAGCCCGCCAGAGCAGATCCCATCATGTCCATCAGCACATGCCAGGCGCTGGTCTTTAAACGGCTGCGTCCTCTATGACTTCCGCAGAGGCCTGATGCACCACGGGCCAGATAGAGCTGACCAAGCCCTTTATTTAAAGTCTCTATTTAAAAGCATCTCCAAGCGTGCATGCTAGTTAATTTCCACCACATGAATTTAAATTAGCACAGATTTAAAATACTCTGCTTAAATAAACGGAAGGGTATTTTGGACTAGATTAAGTTGTCCACTGGAGAGTGGATACCTAATCAGTGGGAGTGTGAGGTGAGAAAATCACATGGGCCTGGCAAGACAAACAGCAGATGTCCTTTACGACCTCTCTTAAACAAAGGACGTGATTTTATGTACATTACTGACTATAAAAAATCTATTCTGACTGTAGTGTGCTACATATTAATAAAGACATTATCAAACATTTGGTATGGCATGGTGCTCATTGTAAATTCTTCAAGAAGAAACCGACTATTGTTTTATTGTGGGAATCACTGAGCTTTCTCCATGTTTTCTCTTAATCTTGATCGCTTTTAATTACAATTAACATTTATGCAAAGAGTCAGTATTTGCAGTGTTGGCCCTTCTTTTTCAGGACCTCTGCAATTCGACTGGGCATGCTCTCAATCAACTTCTGGGCCAAATCCTGACTGATAGCAACCCATTCTTTCATAATCACTTCTTGGAGTTTGTCAGAATTAGTGGGTTTTTGTTTGTCCACCCGCCTCTTGAGGACTGACCACAAGTTCTCAATGGGATTAAGATCTAGGGAGTTTCCAGGCCATGGACCCAAAATTTCAGCGTTTTTGGTCCCTGAGCCACTCAGATATCACTTTTGCCTTATGGCACGGTGCTCCATCGTGCTGGAAAATGCATTGTTCTTCACCAAACTGTTGTTGGATTGTTGGAAGAAGTTGCTGTTGGAGGGTGTTTTGGTACCATTCTTTATTCATGGCTGTGTTTTTGGGCAAAATTGTGAGTGAGCCCACTCCCTTGGATGAGAAGCAACCCCACACATGAATGGTCTCAGGATGCTTTACTGTTGGCATGACACAGGACTGATGGTAGCACTCACCTTTTCTTCTCCGGACAAGCCTTTTTCCAGATACCCCAAACAATCGGAAAGGGGCTTCATCAGAGAATATAACTTTGCCCCAGTCCTCAGCAGTCCATTCGCCATACTTTTTGCAGAAGATCAATCTGTCCCTGATGTTTTTTTTGGAGATAAGTGGCTTCTTTGCTGCCCTTCTTGACACCAGGCCATCTTCCAAAAGTCTTCGCCTCACTGTGCATGCAGATGCGCTCACACCTGCCTGCTGCCATTCCTGAGCAAGCTGTGCACTGGTGGCACACCGATCCCGCAGCTGAATCCTCTTTAGGAGACGATCCTGGCGCTTGCTGGACCTTCTTGAACGCCCTGAAACCTTCTTAACAAGAATTGAACCTCTTTCCTTGAAGTTCTTGATGATCCTATAAATTGTTGATTTAGGTGCAATCTTAGTAGCCACAATATCCTTGCCTGTGAAGCCATTTTTATGCAACGCAATGATGGCTGCACACGTTTCTTTGCAGGTCACCATGGTTACCAATGGAAGAACAATTATTTCAAGCATCACCCACCTTTTAACATGTCAAGTCTGCCATTCTAACCCAATCAGCCTGACATAATGATCTCCAGCCTTGTGCTCGTCAACATTCGACAAGACGATTATTGAAATGATCTCAGCAGGTCCTTTATTGACAGCAATGAAATGCAGTTTTTTTCAGGATTAAGTTAATTTTCATGGCAAAGAAGGACTATGTAGTTCATCTGATCACTCTTCATAACATTCTGGAGTATATGCAAATTGCTATTATAAAAACTTAAGCAGCAACTTTTCCAATTTCCAATATTTATGTAATTCTCAAAACTTTTGGCCACAACTGTCCAGTGCGTTCTTCTATTTCTTCTGTGATGAGAGATTAGAATATTCATTACTTATAATACCAATATATACCATTTCTTCTACATTACTGTGTTATTTGCCACAAAAAGTGTGAATGCTGTGGCCATTTAATTATATCAGTGTTTTTAGAGTGGCTCAACATAGCAACATTTTCTGAATCAGTTTAAGACCACACATTTGTATGTTGTATAATAAGATGGGAGATTGATTGGGAAAACAACAATTTGCATTTTCATTTGGTTATTATGGTGCTGGGCTGCACGGTGGCGCAGTGGGTAGCACGTTCGCCTCACAGCAAGAAGGTCGCTGGTTCGAGCCTTGGCTGGGTCAGTTGGCGTTTCTGTGTGGAGTTTGTATGTTCTCCCCGTGTTCACGTGGGTTTCTTCCAGGTGCTCCGGTTTCCAGGTTTCACAAGTCCAAAGACATGTGGTATAGGTGAATTGGGTAGGCTAAATTGTCCGTAGTATATGTGTGTGAATGAGTGTGTATGGATGTTTCGCAGTGATGGGTTGCAGCTGGAAGGGCATCCACTGCGTAAAACATATGCTGGATAAGTTGGTGGTTCATTCCGCTGTGGCGATCCCAGATTAATAAAGGGACTAAGCCGAAAAGAAAATGAATGAATATTATGGTGCTGGAGAAACGCCAGTACTGCTTTTTTGAGAAGTTATGTTGCTCTCAGCTGCACAAAATGTTCTCTATAATTTCCAGTAAAATGCATATTACAAATGATAACATTTGTTGAATCTATCATCATTGGAATGCAACAGATTTTGCTTTGAGTATATGAGTTAATTAGACTCTATTAAGGACACAACTAAACATCTGTCAAGGATTCAAAGCCATGTGTGACATGATTGTATCATCAGCTCACGTATGAAGCCCCTTGTGAGTACGCATAGCAAATGGAATTATTCTCCAAGCCTCGGGATATACAAACATTAAAGATCAGTGTTAGAAGGAGTGGAAAAGAGAGTGGAATACATATTAGACTATACTGGGTAACAGAAGACATAAGAACACCACTCAATAAACATCATGATTAGAAACTAACAGCTAACTTTCTGAGCATTATATCAGATTATCAGTGTTGTACTGATCTCATCAATGCTGAGTGATTAGGCAAAACAATTATGTGGCCCATGTGTGGCAAATTTCAGTTTGCATCCAGCACTAGCCAAGAAACTGTCATTAATATAAATTGAAACCATTATAACATATAGGCACCCATATATAGTGTTGCCATAAAGAAACCTAATTTAAGATTTAAGTGATAAGTGTTAGGGAGTAGGGATATGTATTTCCATTAAAAAAAAATGCTTACAGCACCTTGGAGAACATCATGATAATACATATTAATCAATTTGGTAACTTAAAACTGCTCTTTTTGTGGTTAGTCAGTTTTTTAGCATTCTGAGAATCATAAAATGACCACATGGCTGTTGCTTCAACAACAAAAAGTGTTTGCCCTGAAGCTCTATTTCAGGATGGGCAGTGTTCAGAGAATGGCTGCATTGTTGATTCACCTGCATCTACTGTGAATCGGCTTTCTAAAGGCCAGCGAGGAGCCCCATACACCCTCTCAACCTGTCACTCTCCTTGAGTGTGTGTGTGTGTGTGTGTATGTGTGTGTTAGATCACTCCTGCAGAGGTAAACTAATCCTGCCCTAAAGAAAGCCTTGCACCAGGAGTAAAGAGCAGAGGGGACAGCTGGACGGGGTTAGTGAGTGTCTCGCCATGCCACGAAATGGCGGCCAAAAATAAAATGATTTGTTTCAGGAGGTTAAGTTCGCTAGCTTGCTACTTTAAAGCAGTTAACAGACATGCAGTGGAGCAGGATAGATTGTTGGCTAAAAAGGCTGGTGGAATATTGTCTTTTTTTAAATATTTTTTTTTTCCCGAAGCAGCTTAAGGGGACAATGATGAACGGTTTCTGGGAATTGTGTGGTATTTGTGGGACAACATGGAACAGGGCGTGGACATTGGAGGGGTGCACTGGAGGTATTTCTCAGCTGATCTGTGCTGTCCGGGAAACAGGTCATGGTTACAACCTCTGACCTCATAAGGGTGGACACCTCTCCTGTCAATCAAAGGCAAAACCACACCCCTGACTCCTAAACAAAAAAACTCTTAAATAGGTAAAGAAAAAACAATAAACAAACAAAGCTAAGCACTAAGAGGCTAGATGATATACTTTACATGTAACTAAGCAACAAAACAGTGTGCTCATGGGAGAACATGTCGCACAGGACAACGGATATGTTACATAATCTTCAAATTTGAGTGTAATGAGTGCATCTGTATAATTGCTCTGTGTGACTTGAGTTATATTAACTCTAGAGACACACCTGAGGTTAGTGTGACAGCTCTTGTGTGAGTAAGAGTACTTCATGGTACTGTGAGGTTAACACGTGGTTAGATCACAGTGAGTGTCTTAAAGGTGGATTACTTTTAAGCTGAATTACTGGGCGCCTTGCTGTGCAAGGCATATACTTGGGTCCAAAACTTTGGCCAGGGGACCGCAATGGCTACCCATCTGTGCCCTGAGAATGACATGATACTACAATATATGGACACTGCTGTGCAGACTCCATGCCCCATGATCACACTATGCCATCAAGCTAGAGATCATCAGCTTTTATGGTTTCACAGTAACAACAGCACAGATGGTCACAGATGGCATGGTGGCATAGAAAGACGCAAGACCCAACCAACTTTCAGAATATTTTTGAATTGGACAACACACACTACATATGTGCTAATAATCAGTTGGTTTCCTTTTGTAGTTTTTTTTATTTTTGTTGTAAAAGGGTATATTGTTTTTTTATATCAGGCTATTTGTTTTTGTTATTGTTTTTAGTGTTGCATGTTATGACCCCAACCTGTGCTATGTATGTCAATGAAATCCTAGATATATGCATTATGTTGTCTTTGATGTTCGTATACTTCAAAGTTATTTCCTCAAATAAATAAATAAATGCTTACAAGTTTGGAAAGACAAGATCAATGAGCACCAGTTATATAAAGACAACTATTTTGGGGAGAGCTATCCCACAAAACTTTGCATATATTGTTTATATACATTTTTGTTGAATGTATTGTACAATATTGCCAGGTAAATTTCTTGCAACTTCAGAAGCGGCTTGTGCACTTGTGTGAACTTTACAAACAAACATCTTGGGTTTGAACACAATGCTCTCATGTGAGCAATCCTCCAGCATTTAGTGGTGTAATTTGAGTAGCAGAAAGTCTCATGGGATTTTTTATAGTCACTAAATTTGCTCTAGTGAATAAAATGTCCACTGTGCCGAAATGATTAGTTTTCTGCCACAAATGGCCACCAGGCACAGCAGACCACCTGATTGTAGATTTATGTCCTTAATGTGAAAGAAGATCAGTACAACACACAACTAGCCTGTGGAACTCCTTCATTATTTCTGTAAATCACATTTCTTCCAAACTCTTGGTGTTTCTTTTGGCTTTCATGTTGTTGAAATTGTCAGATCAAATCAAGAGGGTGCTAAAGCAGTTTTTTTTCTGCTTAAAACTGCTCTGTGTTCAGCCAGTCTAGGCCCAGATGTTTTACAAAACCTGCCATGCCCAAAAAAGACTTTGTCTATTCAGCATAGACTAAAAAAGAAATAATCTAATTAGAGATAGGAGTTACAAGTAGAACTTTCTGAACACTCCGTTGGGTCTTTTTAAATTGCTCAAAGTTTGTTTAATAAATTTTCATTAACAAAAATTACATATAACCAGACATTAGGTGTCCCAGATTACACAAATTCACATGATATGATAGTAACTGAAAATACCATTCTCTGTGTTGCCTTGCTGTTTCTGTAGAAGCTATGCTCTCATTTATTGGTAAACAGATACAAGCTTTGTCTTAACTGAAGGAGTGATGATAGACAGAACGTTAATCCTGTTGTTTCACTAGAGCTATGCAGAGTAGGTCTTTTCAAGAACAGTGAAAAACAATCTGTAGAATTAAGTAGTAAAAGATAAAACTCAGAAAAGTGGATCAATTACAGAGTGACAGGAACCACTGCTTTGCGAGGAGGAGTCAAGTTGAGCGTCTTTCTCTAGCACACACACACAATTTCGTTTTCAACCCTATTAATAATTAAGCAGTGTAATTTTACTTTGTCACACATCTACTCATCTACTCATGCCCTGGCCTCGTGAGCTTGGCTATAACAGAAGGCTTGGGTGTTTGTATATGAGGTAACAAGTCTTAAGTCATTATTACATTCTGAAAGGCAATGAGTTTCAAACTATATCAGCTGCTGAAAATATATATATTTTTTTAATGTAATGCCACATTTTAACCAACAGAAGTGAAGAATGAACAGAAAACTGTTGGATTGTTAGCCTGATGGACAGATTGGATCCATGAAGAATGTGACGAGCTGTGTTTAAAGCCTTTGCTAATAATATTTAATCTGAGGCTCATCTAAGGTAAGAGGAAGGTTTTAACTTGAGTGTCTTTAATAAATGGGCTTGGTGTAAATTTTGGAATTCGGAAAGAGGGATCACTAAAAAAAAAATCTATGTGATTCTCTTGGGAATTGGCAGAGCAGAAGATTAGAAATGTTCCTTTATTACCCCTGAGATTAATCATTAAGATGGTGAGAGCTTTGTCACAATGCAACCCACAAAGGGGGAAATCTTCACATTTACTGCAATGAAAGAGATGCAGTGTAAGTTCTGTTAATAAAAGATAAAAAATAATAATTGAAAGTTTTATTTATTAGCAGTGGGATTAGCCACTTGGTGTCTTGCTGCAAGTGTTCTATAGTACCATTCTGACTGATCTGGGATGATCTACATTAGCAAAACTAAGCATCATACAAAAAGCACTTTGGGAGATTAAACTGCCAATGTGATACTTTAATAAAGAAATCTGAATAGTACAAACAAATGGGTTTATAAATGCATTTTAGTAATTGGAAAAATATTATTGCACTTGAGTATCTAAAGAATTTGAATAATTCTATTTTATGGGTTAATTAATATTTCAGTTTGCCACAATGCAATGATGGAAGGATAGATGTGATGCTGCCTTAGAATTTGGTGAGGAAAATTGGGTTGCTTAACTTATGGAGCAGTCTTTGTGTTGGGCTCACCCAAGCTACTGTTTGATGCCTGCATAGTTGTTATGGAGTCTTCTCACTAGGTTTTAGTAAGTCTTCACTTTCAATGTCACTCTCTGAGCATGACAATGAGTATTTGCCTGCATTCTTGTTCGCTAAAAAACGAACATCAGATAAGCCTCTGACAATGTCTGCCTCTCAGGCTGAAAGGAAAATAATGAGATAACCAAAAGCCAAAAGGGCGTCACACCTCATGTTTGTCTCCACTTGATTATACTGTGATCGCATCATCATAGTGACCAGAATTGCACATTATATTCCACCATGGTTACTCTGGTTAAGTGAATAAATGTGTAAATGCAGCTGCAGGAAATTGAAAGCTCCTTTTTTTACCCCAGCAGGAATGGTTGTGGTACTTCATAACCTTGCAATGTGAACTAGCTTCATTGAAGCATTTCAGTGGCTTCCCACCTGACACTGAAGTAGTGAGCCTGTAGTTGTTGTTCTCTTGGTTTGGTGAAGAGGGAAGTTAGTTTGATGGTTGCCACTTTCAACTTCCCCTGCAGGCCAGGGAAATTTTGATTACTTTTTTTTATGAATGGATGTATTCATAAAAGGCTGTGTGCAGTTCATGCAGTTTTCTGTTTACCATACCTTATCGGTCTAATATTTTAAAAGATTTAATAATTGGGAAAATATAAATATTAATTCACATTTAACTGAAAATTATTTAACCGTGTTTTGAGAAGATACATTCAACATCACAGTAAACCACCAGTGAGGGATACTTAAAAAGTGATGCTGCATCTCAGGTTAGGGGTCTGGTGTCTCTTTTCATTCGTGCAGATGGAACACTCATGCTAGTTTCACCCCCTCAGTGAGAGATCATGTGACTGGATGTTATTCTCTATTCATCATATTTCTAATGAGCTGATTGGTCTACAGCTCTGTAGTTAACCTTGTTTGTAGAACAACACTTTGGGTAATTGAGCCTTCGGCGTCATCAATGAAATGGATGTGCCAAGAGCCATTTTAGCTTAGGCTTCTTTTGAGTGAGCTACGCCGTTGGAGCTATGCAAAAGAAGGTGGCATGTTACTGGCCACCGGCATGACAACAATAGCCATGAATTTAAATATCAAAAACAAATTGTAATTTGAACTAGACCTGTTCCTGCCTTGCAAACTCTGGCTGTTGCAGGATGTAAACAAGGCCTCTGATATTCAGGCTGATAATAGAGATTCATTGTTGCCAAGCAACACATTATTTGCACAGCCCTGGACTGGTCTTTGTAATTTGTGTAAGGGCTACCCTGTGTACAAACGATTACGAACAAGCTGAATGGTGGCTCTTTAAACATGCACAATACTATCATGTGCCTAGAGCAACATATGTGCAGCGTGTTGCACTGAAATCCATCGTTCTGTACAGACTCCCTGAAAGTGGCTCACGTTCGATTAATGCAACAGACTAAGACAAATGTGTGCTTTGTTAGTTAGTTCCCTCTGTAATCAATCCGTTTGGACACTTTATATAGGCCAGATGTTGTTCCAGAAGCCATGATGAAAATGGTCAACATGCTGGAGGTAGGGTTTGACTGAATTTAAGACGAGAGAAGACTCTAAATTCAGCCAAAGTTTCCAATGTGGCAACAAGTACTGTGCTGTTTATAGCCTTGCATCTGCTTGCAAAACCATGTCTCTGGCCAGAGGGGTTTCCCAAAAGCAGAAAATACTGGGAATGTGGGGGTTAAAGGCATAGGAATACTGGGAATAAGAGATGTTTCTTCCATCTTTAGCTTAAGCCACTGAGGTATTCAAGTATAGCTAATGTTGCCTGTGAGCTTTGGATTTAATGCACTAATGAAAATACCAACCCCTCAACCAAGCAGTGACAAACCATTAAAGCAAAATCCAATGCATTTGCAAAAAGCCTTCTATGAGAAAGCTGTAATGCTTAAAGTGCAGTGAAAGAATTTGGACACTGGTTGTTAATGCTTTCATACAAAACTTATATGTGAGAAAATGAGTAAAAAAGTAACAAGTGAAAACCAGTGATTTGCAGCACAATTAGATTTTGTAGGGTTAGTCTGTTTGAGTCACTGCCTATCAGCTTATACAGTATATGCATCACATTTGATTCAGTGCTACTGTGAAGAGCCAAATTATTTTAAGAGGTGTTTCCGAGCTTTTCTACAAGAATCCACCAGATGGTTGTAAAAATAAACCCTTCTAAATATGTACAGTGTGGGTGAATATATGACAGCAGAGCTGACAAAAATATGCTTCAGAGCCTCAGGCAAATTTCTTTGGGAGACAGATCTGTAATGTATACAGACAGAGTAAGCAACACAATGTGAATGAGTACAGAAAGTATGCATCAGTATTAAGATGTTGTATGTGTCAGTATTAAGATTTTATCTAAAAAAAGCAATGTGGTCATGAGATGACAGATATATTTCCCACAATTTGCTAGTGGTTTTAATTACACTATTTATAACAATATGTTAAACTTATTTTTGAACCAGAATAATATCAAGCATTTTATTTTATGGTAATTTATGTTTACAAGGAAGCAGGTTGAGGAAATTCCTTGTACAAACAGTGCTGGATTCTCTGTCAAACACTATTTTTAAAGGCATTTATATTTCCTGTCTTTTTGTGTGATTGCATGTTCATATTTGCTCAGACAGTCTGCGTGGGAAGGGAGTGTGCATGCAAATATAGTCTAACGTGTGAACATGACTCATTTATTATGTAACCATCCACCATTTTGTTGAATCTCTTATCAGTCAAGCTGTGTGTCAGGAGTGTGGATTTGCAAGACAGCTTTCAAGCACTGTATCTATTGATTTTTTTTCCCATTAATGTGAGAGGATGACAACAGATCGAATCACTAAACAGCACACCGGCTCATTTCATAAACCTGACTGCATTATTAACCAGATGGAAATGGTACTTCAGCCATCTGCGCTTTTGTTTTGGCCCAAAATCCTAATGGGCCAAAAGGAGTCTGTAACCCTATGATACACCTGCCACCTGTTTTGAGTTTTGAGCAAACAGAATGAATATACCAGACACATAAAATGTACCAGACAACGATGTTGGTGTTGGTGAATAATTTAAAATATACAGTGATCAGCATAAATGACTAAAACCCTCACATATCTCTCTTCTGAATGAAACTTTTCTATAGGATGCTTTACAATAATATGTTTCTTCATATACATAAGATTAGTCATTACCAAAGCCAAAACTGGAACTAACCTAACAAAGTAATTTAAGATCACAGTCCAAAAATTAGCACACCCAAATTAATGTGTTGGGGAAAAATATCAAATAAAAATTTGTCATCAAGAGAGACATTAAAAATATAAAATTTTGTTTAGATTTTGTAGTTTCTATTTATTTTTTTCAATACGTCGTTTGAATTTAAATGTATTATCTTTTTATATTTGAAGATGTTAGGGTGACCAAACTCTTATTTTAATGGATATAACTGTTTAGCAAACTGTTTTGTTTAAATGCATCATTTGATTGGCAAAATGATTGACTATATTCACTGAGAAATAGATAAAAATATTCACGTTCAAAAGGAGGTGTACACATTTATGCCTGAGCACTGTATAAGAAAAGGTACACAGGGGTAGGGTTGTAATTGATTATTGGATAATGAATTATACAGTGCAATGAATTTGTTGCTGTTTCAAAATCTAGTGATGTCAACATAAACAGAAATTTCAAGAAAACTAACTAGTGACCATTTTTAAAATCATGAAGAACAATCATATGTGCCACAAAAATGGCAAATGCATGAGACATCACTCCAGAAAATTGAAATAGAGTTGTTGCTAAGCTAACAACATGATACTGTAATAGGTATAAAAATCTGAAAAACACTTTGTAAGATAATCAAGTTTAAATTAAATGGGACCTTTTTTTGTTTTAATTCACTGCTGATATCAATTTCTTTGCCCTTATCCCCCATTTTTGGTGGATGCTTTAATGTTAAGTAATGGAACATGATGAGGTGTTTGTGTGGGTGCTTTTGAAGAGCTCTCATGTGCATAGTACTGTCCTCAGGACTAGATATCATTAGGAGGTGTTTTGTCGACAGGGTTCATTATTGTTACAGCAGAGCAGGTGAAGTTATACACGCTTTAATTAGTCACTAGGGGGAAATCTACTGGAATCATTGGTTCATTCTTTTAGGAGACAGCTTTCATGTTTACTTTTTGTTGTTTTAGCAACATGTCTAGTAGAGTGTGACTTTTTATGCAATGCAAATCAAACAGGTCTCAGTATCGAATCAGATTTGCAAACTCTTATTTTGATTAGATATTATTTTTGAGCTTTTACAGTTGATATTTAATATAAATGATTCGTTATTACTATTTATTTCAAAAAATGTTTTTGCATTTGGTGATTTAATGAAAATAAATTAAAAGCCATTAATTAATCTTTTTTACTTTTTATAACATATGAAACTTGACGGTTAATCACAAAAGCAAGCTGAAGAACAGATCCAATATCTAGCATTAATCTGATTCTGTATAGGGTGACAGTGATAGAACCCCTTTACTGTGATTGTTGCATCTATATGCCAATATCCCAAAGCCTTTCACTGCATCCATGTGCCTCAGTGAACATGTTTCCAAGTGGAAAAAGCTAAGTCTGGAATCACCACACATTCCCAGAGCCCCATTCTAATGCCTGGATGCTCCAGCAGTTCTAAAAGCAAAGAAGCTAAATATAGACCAACCCTTGCATCCTCCTCCCCCTGAGCTGATGGCGTATGTGCAACAAGATATTGTGGCACAAAGAAAGGGACTGCCATTTTATCAATCCTTTATCAAAGCAGTTGTCTTTTTTGGCTCAGACAGCCCACCCACAAACTGTTTGGTAACCATGGTCTTGGGAGTAATAATCTAATGCATATTGCTCACAAAACAAGGAATTACTTTTTCAGTCTGAAGAGGTCTAATGTGATTGGTCGGCTTGAGACAACTTCCGGGAGTAAAGGGGCAAAACAGTACAGCTGGTATAAAGAAAGTCATGTTTACAAGGTACTGGACTGATACAAGGAATGCTTTTGAGGATGAAATAATCACTGGATTTGCCAAATGTTTGCCAGGTTAGTGGTATCAGATATTGTATTTTATTTTATATTTATTTATTTATTTATTCGTTTATGCATTTATTTATTGTTTGATTGTGGTACCTGGTAGCAGGTTAACTATATATGAGTGAGTAGAACTGTAAACCTTATTTACAGAGTTTGTAATGTGTTTTTTTAACTATACACATTTTCCAGAATTCTGTACTGAATCTTGCAGAACAAAATCTCTCAGCTTTATATTTACTTAGACTTTCTAATTGATAACTAAGCATAAGTGCATGTTCACACAATGGACCTATATTTATTGGACTTGTAATAAGTAAGACCAAGAATAACATTCATTTACATTTATAGTAAATTGATTTACACTTATAGTAAATGTTTTTAACGTTTAATAATTTAAGCTCTTTTTGTAGACTATTTTAATGCCAGGAGATTTCCCTCAGCCCTTTGATATCCTCTTCACTGAAAATGCAAGGTATTGATGTGAGAGTTAGCACGAGCTCTAAGTTAACTTCAGCCCTTCTTACACTTTCCATTTAAAATGAAGCAATGCTGTTATCAGAGTTCCAGTTTCACGGTGCTCACTGATGTTTCTCAGTAACCACAGTGACAAATGCCATGACAGCCATCCCAGCATACCCTGCTCCTCTCGGACCACAGCCTGACATGTGACACTACTCTAGCTTGTTTCCTGGGGGGATTTTACTCAGTGTATAAGTTTATTCTTACACTGAACCTTGTTTTCTTCTTTGTTTTAGAGTTTAAAGATGTATTCAAGAAAAAGATCTCTTTCTCTCATTTTTGTTATGTTTTTTTTTTTGGCCGATTGTAAAGAAACTGAGATGATGTTATAATCTGATGCTTAAATGCGAAGCCTGAACTGGCAGTGTCTGGACATTCAAGTTAAATGGATACAGTCATTAACAAGAACCTCAAATCACACCATTTGGCATATTAGAAACCACTGTCTAAACTGAAATAGGATGATCAGAGTTGTGGTAAAACTCCACCATCTCCAAGACCACAGCAGTCACTCAGAGGAATAGTGAGCAATCATTGTTATTGTGTTTTAGTAATGAAGATTGTTAAGAAGGCATAGTAATCACAGTCACAGATATAATCACAAATAACCTAATCACAATTGAACGCACTTTGCTATGCATGTATTTATTTATTTTTTTATCTGTAGTTATGCATATAAAAAAATCACCAGCAGTTGATACATTTTGAAGATGACATTTGCGTATTGTGTTTGTTGCTTTCTACTCAAATATGACAATAAAGTAAAATAACTGTACTAAAATCAAACAAAACATGAGAATCGAATATGTATATGGCTTCTGTTAGAGAACTAATTGTACAGTACATACGGTAATGTTACAATGCACTCACTCCACCCTCTAGTGGACAGTGATTTCACGTCATGCATAATGTACTGCAAGAAATAATCATTCAAAATGTAGTCACTGTACTGCATTGTATGCAATGTCAACAGGAAAGACTGAAATGATGGGAAGTGTGTCAAAAAAGATGTTTGTATAAAGTTCAAATGAAAAAGAAAGAAAGAAAGAAAGAAAGAAAGAAAGAAAGAAAGAAAGAAAG
>CAIGQV010019029.1:8145586-8157351 GCA_903798115.1 Danio jaintianensis | reverse complement strand
AAGAAAGAAAGAAAGAAAGAAAGAAAGAAAGAAAGAAAGAAAGAAAGTACTTTTTTCCCTACTATAACACATACAAATGGGTCAGTTGGTCAGCAAGATCCAATAAAAAGTAGCCTACATAATACGATGCAACATAATTTACTATCATTTAAAGTAATTGCTGGGTGTTACCTTTAATAGAGCTCTGACACACACACACACACACACACAATCATAGTCATTAATCATTATAGTCATTAAAATTACTTTTCACATGAAATCTAGACATTATGCACTTTGTTTCTCCTACTTTTTCTCCTACCTTCAATCTCAAACCTACACAATTATTACCAGTACAATGAAAAAAATTTACAATGTGCCTGGAAGCATAAAAAATGCTTTATCATGAAATAAGATTTGCATAAACAAACTGTGGCATCAGATGTGACTAACCACCACATCTGACCCAAACAGTGTGCAGAGTTTGGAGGTCCTCTGTCAGTATGGCAAGCCATTTTAACATGCATTCTTCTATTTTTTATTTTAACAGGTCTTACATTTTCATAACATTTTTAAAGAGTTAGAAGAAATGAATATACACGAAATTAGTAATTACAACTAAAAGTAAGCACTGATAACAAATGCTTATTTCTTAATGAATAAAGAAGAATAAAATATAAGCACTCGTCTTTTAAATATGCTCGTCTCTATTGCTTTAATTTATTACTAATCTTTGATCAATGTGAAAGCGGCTTGCCGCACAGGGAGGGGAAAGAAAAGAAGGTGGAGGCGAACGAGGGTGAGAGATAAGTCCAGACAACACCCTAACCCGGTTTAAAGTATATGCCTAGGTACTGTATGCGTGTGAGAGAATGCTACGCGCTGGGCAGAATTTCCTAGGCCCAAATGTGCGGAGCGTAGCAGAGCCATGCGTGCGCCTTTGTTTGTTTTGCACGTTTCCAAGCGATGATAACGCGAATTCGGGTAGCGTTTGAAGAAGCAGCCCCTAGAGTTTGCTCGCTCAGGTCTGGATGTAGCTGATTGGAGTAACAGCAGTCAGAGTGGGTGATCACAGGGAGGAGGGGAGAGACTCTGAAGTGGCTTTTCTGCGTGTGTGTGACTCTCCAGCGGCCATGTTAACTAAGAAGCCCTGCGCTGCGGCTGCTGCCTACCCGACTGGTAAGGAACCCAATGCCCGGATCTAAGAGAGCAACGTCGGGCGCGTTTATTCTCTGGATTGGATTGTGGAGATGGATTATCTATCCGATTTAAATGCTCCATAACGCGTGTAAGGCTCGCGGCTTTTTCGTTTCATTTCCCGTGGTGGGAAAGCCCCGGAAACACCATTGAAAAAGCGGCCGTTTTGTATTAAATGAATTAGTATTGTGACTATAAATAAAAAACACGCTTTGTGTAGGCCTAAATGTCTCTTTTATTTATTGATCCTTTTTATAGCTAACGGTGGGGTGTGTGAAGTGTTTTGCAGTGTTGTGGTCTTTTTTGTTTGATTAATGAATTAAATAGCCTATCCTCGTTTTCTTTACATTCCTTATATTATCAATAGGCCTATGTGTATCGATACGTCACGTTACGGGGCTACAGATTAAAATTTATTGACAAAACTAGACATTTTCACATCCTTTGCCTTTTAAAATACCGACACGTTAAAGCAAATGTGTAAACAATTTTCCGAATACGTTCTTTTTTATTATCCACAGGCAAATTCACTACAACTTTCATTTTTTAAATATATTTATTATCTGTTTTTTGTCCTGTCTCTGTAATTCTGTTGCACTGTAGAAGCTCTGTCACGAAAACAAATTCCTCGTATGTGTGAACATACCTGGCAATAAAGCTCTTTCTGATTCTGATTCAAAGGGGGTGATATTTGCCAGCAGTCTTCCCCCGGACTGGGCATCGGGGGTCCCCGGGCTGGAGCAGGGACTGAAGCCACATCACCCGTCACATTACCACCACTCAGGAACAGTAACTCTCTCACGGTAAAATTATCCTTCCTGCATTTTCAACAATGCATGCTCTTTTTCTTTGTTGTCATAATGTGTTTTGCTGCAAGATTAGGGTGAGTTTTGATTTGGTCATATGTTGAGTTAGCTAATTGTTTGTCGACTGCAAACAAGACCATTTAACAATCCTCTATATAAAATTATGAATGTCCTTAATTTTATGATAATCCTAATAATCATATGACATTGTAATTTTTTCTGAACTGAGTAAATAATGTGTTTCTACATTGCCAAATGTATTGAATATGAGGCAAATTAGTAAAGTATTATCTGGAAAATATTTACTTTGCATTTAGTTTACAGTGTGTATTTTCTACCCTTTTAAATTAATGTTAGAGATGCAGTGAATGTACTTGAAATAAGCTGCTTTCAATTTAATGCAGTTTTATAAAGAATAGTGCACTAAAACTTACAGTGAGTAAGATATAGGTCAGCGTTAAAATATTTACTTTGACAGCCCAAAACATATTTTCCAAAGTTTCAAAATGACTGTGGACTAAGCACCCCAGTTTTTGAGATGTTTATTGGTAGTATATGACACAAAAGGTCTTTACTGAGACTCATATGGTGAAAAAACTACTTAATTATGAGACAGCTGAACAATGTAGGAAAAAAAGTGACAACACTTTATTTGAAAGGTATTCTCTTTGAAGAGACTGTAGCAACTTGGCACTGCTTTTTACATGTTGGAAACATTTTAAACAAGTTTTGACAAATAAAGCATTTATTTTGAGGAGATATTAAGTAAATTACTTTTAAGCAATGGTCAGTGACTCTTTCTCAGTCCTTAGCTGATGTATTGTGTGGAAATGTTGCCATTTGTGGGGGATGGGAAACGTTCAGGTCATCAGTGTGTCATGCCAAACAAGTACAGCTGAAATCGTCTAGTGTATTTTCTTATGTAAATCTATGCATCCAAAATCTTGATCCACTGAGCTTGCATGAAAAGGTGTTTTGCATGGTGTAGTGATGATAAATGTGATATTCTAGTAAAAATAATTAATATTGCTAGAGCCTTACAATGCATGGCAATCAAAAACTGTTCAGCAATTTGTTTATTAGTAATGTTAAAAGAATAGTAGATCATGGACATGCATTTGACACATGGCTGAATTAAATGCAAGAATTGGATCAATGCCATTTGACTAAGAGGCTAGGGAGTTCTTTATTTAGCTGTTATTCTAATAGGGTAAATATAGATCCAGACACGCATAGTAGGCACATTTGTATGTGCATACTCTTACAAGACAGAATTTCTGTAATTAATAAAAATACATGTTAGATATGTTAGATTGCATTCTGTAATTGCATACAACATGTATGTTTAATGGTATTGAATTACTAAACTACACATGTATGTGTACTACACTACAATACACTTATTATATATATATATATATATATATATATATATAAGAGAGAGAGCTATCTGTGTATAGAAGTGTGCAAGATCCTAACATGACTTTGTGATAATGATGCATTTGACATTTAATGTCAACATTAGGACATTTAAGGACTTATTTATTTGCTAAACATGTAAATGGCCAACCTCTCATATAGGGTGACATGGTAGTCTAGGACAGCAATACTTATGCCTTTATTTGTCTGCATGTTAAAATGTCTGGTCATTTTTACTGCTCCTGTCTCGGAGCACATGTTTTTTGCAAAGTAGGTGAGCACTAGAATTATTGCCAGGCTCACTATAGCCCCCAAACCAAATGTGTCTTTTGTTTGGCTCCAGTTGTGTCCTCTACAGCTGTCAGCAAGGCTGTCCTTTCCACGACCCCCCACCTGTCCAGAGCATGTTTGAATTAACTAGCAGATCAGTCAAGAACAACAAAAGACATAATTTAGGCTTTATGCAGATTCACTTTTAGTTGCATAGGAGGACATTTTTAATCTCATCATTCTTATGTGTACAGTGCATAAACTTAACAGTCAGTCAGTGTGACAGTCTGCAGGAGCTGTACAAAATTTTCTGAAATAATTCCTGTGTAAATGGTGTCTACTCCTTTTTATGGCTGATGAATTATTTACATTACCCTCCCCTACCTAATCCATAAATCTGTGATTTATAAAGAAACCTCATTTATAATGTGATTTGCTTACTGATTTAAAATGAGCTATTCATTAAATTTACAATACATGTCTTTGACTGATATTGTTTTAAACTTTGTCATTACACAAGACCTTGTAAACAGGACATTAAACATTGTCACTACTCTAGTCATGCATGAGACACGACTGGAGAAAAAAATGTGGCAGTATTTTGAGTGTTTTAAGAGCAGATTGTATCAGAGCCTTTAGATTTAGAGTTCAAGCTCGGTATTATTCCTTATCTTCAGTCATAGGTGTAGAAACATCATCACTGGCCATCTAAGGAATTAAAGATTGGTTAAGATGAAAAGGAGCTGTAAAAAACTTTTATTGCCCTGATATGCTGTTTACACTAGGGGATTATCACTCTCCCTGCATGTGAAAATGGAAAGGCTGAGATAGGATAATAAAAGCACAATTAAGTGATTATGAGCATCACCATTCAACACTAATGCATTAAAACTACCAAGTTGAAATATTGGTCAAAGGTGTAAAAGTCTTGGCATAAAATAAGAAGGTTGCAACAAATGTCTGATTGAAGCAACAGGATGTCCTTGTGAAAACAAGATGCAGAGGTAATCACATTATCAAGGAAGTAAGGATCTTGCAGGGCAGGAGATACAGGAAAGCAGGAAATTTGTGTCTAATGTCAAAAAACAAACAAAAAGATGTCTTTCATAGTTTTGTGCACAAGATCAACATCAACAACATCAAGTTGCATTTGAATGAATTGCCACTCACACATTGGACACCAAAACTCTTACACTAGTTATGCAACATCTAAATCATGCAGATCAGCAGGACCTATCATGTTCATTTGGATGTCAGAATGTAACAAGGGATGCGACTTAGTATAAGATATGTTAAATCTGTTATTATTTTGTCAATCAAGCCTTTCTTTTCCCTCTGCAGATTATGTGTATGTTATCTGTAGATTATCTCTGCTCTTTAGTTTAGGAAGCTTTATTTCTCTTGATCCACTAAGAATAGATAAGGATCAAGTTGTTCTCTGTTCAGGCTTTACTAAAAACCTATTATATTTGGAGATAAGCTCAAAATAGAGTATATCAATCTTACACCCCCCTTCCAACTTTCACTGTTTTAAGAGCCTAGTACGAGTATTTTTATCTATTTATTATTTAAAATTTTTTTTGAGTATTGTGCTGTCTAAAATATACCAAGGTTTGTTCCACCACCATTGACAGGGTTGAAGTGATTTGGGATATTCATTACCTCTGAGAGGTTCTAAGCCTGACTGTTTTGAGACAAATCTAATTTGCTGTCTCATCACCTGTGCCTTAAATGTATTTGGAGAAACAAACCTTAATTGATGTCTCTTGTTTTGTTTTACTTTTACAGGCTGGAGGCAATAAGTACACAATGAATGACCATCTGCATGTTGGGAATCACCAGCAGATCCACGTTCAACAACTGTTTGAGGAGAACAGCAACAAACGGACAGTGTTAACTTCACAGCCCAATGGCTTGACACCTGTAGGTAGAGCAGGTCTAGCCATGCCGGAAAAGCAGCAAGAAATCAGCCAGTGTCGACAAGGCAGCTCAACTTCTATCAAATCAACTGAAAGCAAACCTAAGCCAGCACCTTTGACTCCTGATCAGGCCATGAAACAGTACATGTCTAAGCTTTCAGTATTTGAACACCAAGAGATCCTCAGCTACACTGAGATCTATTTTATAGGTCCAAATGCGAAGAAAAGACAAGGTGTAGTTGGGGGATCAAACAATGGAGGTTATGATGATGATCAGGGCTCCTACATTCATGTGCCTCACGACCATATAGCATATAGGTATGAGGTACTAAAAGTTATTGGTAAAGGCAGTTTTGGCCAGGTGGTAAAGGCCTATGACCACAAGAACCATCAGCATGTGGCTCTGAAAATGGTGCGTAACGAAAAGCGTTTCCATCGCCAAGCAGCTGAGGAGATTCGGATTCTGGAACACTTGCGCAAGCAGGATAAGGACTCCACCATGAATGTCATTCACATGCTGGAGAACTTTACATTCCGCAACCATATTTGCATGACGTTTGAGTTGCTCAGCATGAACCTCTATGAGCTCATCAAGAAAAACAAGTTTCAGGGCTTTAGTTTGGCACTAGTGCGCAAGTTTGCACACTCTATATTGCAGTGTTTGGAATCCCTGCACAAGAACAGAATCATTCACTGCGATCTCAAGCCTGAGAACATCCTTCTGAAGCAGCAGGGGCGAAGTGGGATAAAAGTGATTGACTTTGGCTCCAGCTGCTATGAGCATCAACGGGTCTACACTTACATCCAGTCACGCTTTTACAGGGCCCCAGAGGTCATTCTGGGTGCAAGATACGGGATGCCAATTGATATGTGGAGCTTAGGTTGTATCTTAGCGGAATTACTTACAGGGTACCCTCTGTTGCCTGGAGAAGACGAAGGGGACCAACTAGCATGTGTCATAGAGGTGCTGGGTATGCCCTCCGAAAAGTTACTGGAATCATCCAAGAGAGCCAAAAATTTCATCAGTTCAAAGGGACATCCCCGTTATTGCACAGTCACAACCTTACCTGATGCCTCTGTGGTGCTGAATGGGGGAAGGTCACGTAGGGGCAAACTCAGAGGTCCACCAGGCAGCAGGGACTGGGTGACAGCACTGAAGGGCTGTGATGACCCCCTCTTCTTGGACTTCCTAAAACAATGTCTAGAGTGGGACCCATCCCTGCGTATGACCCCTAGTCAGGCCCTCCGCCACCCGTGGCTCAGAAGACGCTTGCCAAAACCTCCCACGGGGGAGAAAACAACTGTAAAGCGAATCACTGAGGGTACTGGTGCTATAACCTCAATCTCCAAATTACCTCCCCCTTCTGGCTCAGCCACAAAGTTAAGGACTAACCTGGCACAAATGACTGATGCCAATGGGAATATACAACAAAGAACAGTGTTGCCAAAATTAGTCAGCTGAATACTAATTTCATTTCTTTTTAATTATTTTATTTGAAATGCAAAGCTGAGCATTCAAAAGCATGACATTTTTAGGAATAGAAGTTAATGCATATCCACCAGTTACGAATTGTTTCGTAGCAACTTTAGTTGGATTTTTTTTCTAGGAAAGATCAAATGGCCAAGAAAGGGGGAACAACATTTAAGTTTTTATCTCAGGTCTGTGTTGAATGCTGCTTTAAAAGAGAATTCATACAATCTGGTCTATAACAAAAGTCCCATTGTTTTAATACAGACATCTTGTGGCATCAAAAATAAATGGCCTAGCCACAATGACGTAATTGTAAGTTTAATGTCCTCCTAAAATTAATCACCACCCTCAGATCCTGTAAGAAATATAGTGCATTTATGGATGAGGATTAAAAATGTATTTTACTAAAAGCAGTGCAACCTGAGGTCTGTTGAATTTTCCATCATCATTGTTGTCAATATCAAGACTAGAGAAATTCATAATATACTCTAGGAGACTATGATAAGAGAAACAGGTCATAATGGAGAGTGGATGTTGCAGACTGTTATGAGGTAGTAGTGGAAAGAAACATTGTTTACATGATAGACCTGGCATGTGCCTATAAATCTCTTGACATTCCTTAAAGAAATTAAATGAGGAAAAGAGAGGGCGTATCCTGAGTGGTCTACACCAAATAGACTGATTGCAAGTTTACAGGAATTTGTGGTTTGAGACTATACTGCTCTCAGCAGTACTTGGCAGGTGTATGTTCATGTAATTTATAAGCTATTCGCTGGAAGAGTGCTTTTGAACTTGTACTGTCCTGGAAGGAAAAACTTTGGTGCTTTACCTATTTTATGTTTTTTATAGCTTAACCTAACACACAGATGGAACAAAACAGTGTTGTGTAATCACAATGAGTGAAGACTGGTTATTTTGTAGTTTAGGGACTAGAATTATTATTGTCTTGTCTTTAAAATGAATGCTTTTTTTGCAGCGATTATGTCTAAAAGTAAGGATGTTGTATTTGCTTGAATGCAAGCTTGGATGAACAAGGCAATGGCGTAGCACGGCACTATTCAAACTGAATCTATAACCACTAAGAAAATACAAATGGCAACATTGCATTTTGTCATATTTTTTTAATTATTGGATGGACTTGCTAATATCAGGCCAGAGTTAAAACTCTTAAAGGTTGTTCCCTTTTTAAATAATAATGTTACAAATAAGTTATTAATAACACCTTTGCCCCCACATCCAAAACAGTTGGATTTGAAAAAGAATTTTAGAAAACAAAGATTGGCCATTTACGTAGCATTTGTGATATGGAAAGAATTGTTTGACTGACAGGGGTGTAAAAGCTTAATAGGTTTAACTTATTTATTTAATTTTGTTGTGTCAATGAAGAGCTAATATAGATGAAACTAGTGTCCCGTATGAGGGTTGTATATCAATGGAGTGATTTACAATGTAATGCACAAAAATATATCTGCCACTACTTTGAGATCCTACTTGAGCAGGAGAGAGTCCTGCTTATTTTTAACCAGTCATGGATTGTGGGGAGTGGAAGGAGGTCATTCTGTGAGCTGTCAGGGAGACCAGCAAAGCTGTAATGCTCATGTTGATCCCGCACTACCTCCCACACTGGAGACTGGCACAGTGCCCACCAGGCCTACTGCACACTGCACAGGGGCTCAGGCCCCTTTGGACACCCATAGTGCTTTAGAGATGCAGAAGTTACCTGCCAACATCAGCAGGCATTTCACAATGTACTTCACACTTTTTTTATTGTTAAGTGAATTGACAGCAGTGTGAATTAATTGTGCCCATAGGTTTAATACAATGTGCCTTTGGTTATCAATGCCATTCATTTTATTTCAAACAACAATTCTCCCTTCCAGTTATTTTAAAAGACTCATGGTGATTCTCTTGCACATGTTTGAGCATCGCCCAAAGATACTTCCCAAACCTCATTAAATGAGACTTGGGAACAAGTGGCTGCACAGAGGTTGTACATGCAGTACATGTTTTTATATTATGATTTAAGAGAAATAACTTTAGGGTCCCTTTCAACAGGGATGTTTTGAAAAAAGACAACAATCACTAAGGTAACGTGTCTTCACTACTGCATTCATGTTGTCTTAACAACAAAAGTATTCAATGAGAGCTGGTTAATTTTATTACAATAGAAATAAGAACACATTTTAATAATTTACCTCAGACTGTTGTGATATTCTTGTACTTTTACGAATCCAGGGCATTTGGTACAAACCAAAGTGCATTCCTTTTTTGTGTTAGTGGCTATGTGGGAAAAGAAGCCAGATTTTTCTCTTTTTACCTGATCAAGAGGCCATCAAGCCACTCAATAGCACATGTTGAGAATGATAATCTTTTTTGGGGTGGTAACAAGGCTTGAGCTCCATCACCTGTTAAAATGTCTGACAGATGTAGCATACCTCCAAACCTCTGTTACTTGACATGGTTGGATGTATCTTTCAAGCAGCAAAAACTGCAACCCCAAGAAATCCACAGTGAGCCAGTTGTTATCCCAGTGTGCAATACAGTGGTAGCATTGAAGAAAATCAAATTACATGGCTGAAAGTTACATTTTAAAAGGATGTGCTTTTTACAGTTTTTAAATGTATGCCCTAACTCTTGATTCTAGCTACCCACTGTCAACTAAACCGTTTTTTTTAATGATTCTTTAACAGAGGAACAAAGTTTGTTTGACTTTGTTTATATTCAGCCACAGAAACTTACTGTACATATGTATGATGTTTTAATTTTGTGAAATGCTGCTGACAACACTACATATATTGCTGTAGTGGGGGTTTAATGGCGGCCAGTTAAATAATACTGTATGTATTGTACAGCTGATGAAAGAGTTTTTTTTCTTTTTCTAGTGATCATTTGTTAAATTTTATTGTTGTGGCTGGAATATATTATTAATAAAAGTTTTAATGTCCATCTTTACAAAATGTAGTACTGGTGACATCACTGTTAATATGAAAACAAATGAAAAGCTACACTTTGTCAGCTGAGTAATAAAATGCTTGCAGTCTATGATCAAACGTTAGCAAAGGCTGATGTGGTATAGTGGAGAATGCTTACACTTACAAGACAATTAGTATAATATTAACAAGTATAATAATAATAAAAATAATAATTACAGCCATGGGAAAGCATGTGTTTCTATTCCAGTCATTGGAGTCAGGTGGTCCAATCTAGCCAGGTGTAGCTTTGATTTGCTTTGCTATGGAAGATAACACCATTTTGTTCGCTGTCTAAAAGGAGCTTCAAGTGGATTTCTAAGGATCTGGGTGTCCAGTAGTGTACATACCAAGGTACCAATATTACAAATTTAATACATTTTGCAATGTTATTATAGAAAAAGGTGACAAAATGTGATTTGTTTTGATTAATTGATTAAGTTATTAATTTGGTTAATACCAAAATTATGGTATAATATCATGGTTAATACCGAAAAGGGTGTGATTAATTGGAAAAATAATATATTTGACAGTCAAAATAAAAAAGAAAGAATTGTAATAAAATCAGGGAAAACAAACACTCAACACAAAAACACTAATGAGCAGCATTCTGTTCTAAATTTGAGATATTTGTTATGAATGAGGTAAATATTTTTAGATATTTGTTGAATGGAAGTGAAGTATTACATCACGATGATGCTGGTAGAACATCTGGATTCTGCATTCATACTTATCATATTCACACTATATAGAACTTGTATTTTAAAAAGCAGGAAGACATTAATAGTTAAGTTCTTTGCCTTTTTGTAAAAACCAATATCCAATCACCAATACTCCGTAGTGGTAGCTTTCTGAAGCAAAGAAATCTTCAATTTCTCTCACTGACTTTAATAAATGTGTTTCTCTGGAGAAAGTCTTGGCATCAGTGTAAATGTGTTTTCTGCAGTGCTAATTAATTCAGCGTTGACGGGAATGGAAAGTGCTAGGAAGTGGTTGTGTGCTCTGTTTTGTAAGATTTTAGCAAGAAGTTGTGTTGCTTTTTTGCCAATCATGGTTTATAAAAAGACAGTTTTTTTATCTATGAAATAAAAGTGGTTTTGCCTTAACATCAAAGCTATTCATCTATAGCTTTGAAAGCCATACCATTCATCTAATAGCCTGTTGGGCTAATTTCAGAATTTGTATTGAAAAATATCTAGGTTAGGTAACTTATCAGAGTACAGAAAATACAACAAAACATACAAACAAAAACGTGTTTTAAATGTTCTTTAGGTTTTTTCCTATACAGCTATCTAGAACAGAAATGTATTCAATGTTCTCCAGGAATGGGTGAAAACTGGCAACATTGATTTGGTTAAATGATCAAAGCTATACAAGTAAAACTACAAGATGACTGAGCAAAAGCTAATTTTCTGGTTCATTTGGACAAGTAAAATGACTTATGAAATAAAATGGGTAACTTAAGAGACATGAGGCAGAAAGGATTTTCTCAATGCAGTTTCCTGTTGTATTGGTTCATTGGCCTTTCTTCATTTTTGCTGGGCAAGCGAGTGTGGGAAGAATGCCCATGTGATAGACCTCTGTAAACAAACTGAACTGGTGATGTCATACCACTGGAATGCAGAGGATGCATTTTACAAACTGAGTGTGCCTTGATTGGAGTATTCCCCAGAGATAATGAAAATCAACTATCATTGTTGCCTCCTCCAACTATATATATATATATATATATATA
>CAIGQV010019029.1:8116653-8140586 GCA_903798115.1 Danio jaintianensis | reverse complement strand
ATATATATATATATATATATATATATACACACATTTTACATTTGGTGTACAACTTTACATTTGGTGGTCAAGTGTGTGTGCGTGAGAGCTTAATGTATATAAATTAATGAAAATATTTGAAAATTACAGTATTGCAGCTGCAATTCAAATAATTACTCTTAAGTGGTGACAAGATAGATAACTCCAGATAGTAATCGAGAAGCTGGCACATAGGACTATATTCCTCACCATATTAGGAATGCGAAAGACTTAGAATAGGGGACCGTCGTGATTCACAGGAACTGTTAAGTCAGTTGAGTTGAAGCCATGCTATTTTCAGCCATCAGAATCCCTGAGAGGGAAGCGGAGCAGCTTTGAATCAGGAGATCAGAGCGCCTATATGCAAGTGCCTACATTTTGACCTCTGATAGGGCTTGCTCTGAGTAGTGTTTCTTTAGTTCTAGACTGGAATGAAGGCAGCGGTAATAGTTTGAGTTTATTATGTAAATACATTATTAATTAAGTTAATAGTTGAAATAGTTTGACAAAGCAGGGCATTTGAATATTTGTTAAAAAATGTTTCATGTCACGTCACAGCACCTGCGAGGCCTAGAAAAGTGTAGACGGGGCGAGAGAAAAGGAAATGGAAAAATGAGTAGAGACAGAGAGAGGGGAGAGAGAAAAAAACAGAAAAAACATCTTGGGATTTGTTTCTCCACCAGCTGAGATGTCCTGAAGAGCAGTGGCCTTTAAATGTGGTGAGAGCCTGGGGTGGAATCTATCCACTTGTCCACCTCTCTAGGATCTGCAACGGCTCATCCAGCTGGCGATATGCTGCTGTACCCGACCCCTCCCCATTTCTGGCATATGGTAGCAGGCTCTGGCTCTGTGGCAGATGGTGGTGACTTTCCCAGCTTTTTCCATGATGGTAAGCCCCTCGTCATGAAGCTCCTCTTCATGCAGGTGAATGGCATCAGGCTCCGGCCCCTGGCAGACAGCGATGTTTCGCCAGCTTATCTTGGATTGTAGGAACTGCTATATTCGCGGACAGACGAGTTTCTCCATCTTTAGCGTCCCCGCACCATGGCCACACGGGTGGCCTCGCTCATCCTCCCAGCAGCGAGAGCATCTTTTACAGTATGTTCCTCCTTCTCCTGGGTTTTGGCACCACTGTAATAAATATGATAGCCCCCTGGCCATTGGGAAAAAGGAGGCAGAGTACTGACAATCTTTAAATTATTTTAATTATAAAAATAAACAAAACAAACCAGCAGAAGTACCTCACGGTGACTACCATCAAACTGACAGCAAAACAAAGTGTCCAGGCTTGGTCCTCTCCCGTCTTTCACTGTTATCTCTACTCTTTTTAAGATCCAGAGCTCCTCTGTAAGATTCGAGACAGGTGGTTCACACGGGTGACGGTCGTTAATACTCACGCCACCAGCCTCGCATGCTCACAGCTCTGCCCCATTTGCTACAGATTACAACAATAATCATTTTGCTTTTTAATTTTTAGGTTATTAAACTTACTATGTATGTGGGACTCTTATTTTGAAAACGGGAGATGCAGCAGATTGTTTTCTATGTATTAATTAAAGACTCCATTAGCCTTCGGTTTACAGCTCATCAGAATGCAAAATGCAGAATATGCAGATTATCAATTTGCCCAACACCACTCCAAAGAGGCATAAGACATGTTAATTGAATCTTTTGTTAATTTATCATGTTTATTGTGAATTGTTTATTATGAATATTGTCAATCACTCAGCTCTTAACTGTCATTTTTCAGGAGTAAAAGAACAGCAATACACTTTATTAAACATCATTTGATTGAGTGTGTGCGTGTGTGTGTGTGTGCGTGTGTGTGTGGGTGCGTATGACTCTATAATTAATATAATAAGTGTAATATTAATCAAGATTTTAGCAGATTAATTGTACTATAAACATTCAATGTTTTATCCAAAAACTGTATGCCATGCTTTGTAAACAAATAATAATGTCTATACAGCACACTTGCATTTAGGTCTGAACGTGTACTCCTGATGCAAGCTTCGATCTAGACAGCTGTTAATTTCTTAGCAAAGAAAGTCCACAGCCATTTACTAGAACACTGTGATGCCCTCATCATTGAGAAGTGTTTGCATATGTTTATTGGATTTTAAAGTGGATGCTGAAACTAGAGATGTCTAATGACCGAGTCAACTGTTTCAGCACCAGTGATGAGTCAGACACAAGAGCCAGCAAACACATTAGTGATAGCCATAATGCCTTACTTTCGCATGGGCAGGTTGTTTTTCAACCCAAGGATCTCAGCCAGTAAACTGCAAACATGTGGGGGGCCCCTTTGTTAGAGTTGCACGCCAAAGGGACTTCTTTTCATGCCAGCTCCACACTCTTGTTTTTTTCATAATAGATAATGTAGGGACAGCAATGCTGCCAACATGACTCAAACAATAGGTAGACCTAAATGGATAACTGGTCATTTTAGCTGTATGTTTGTGTGCATGTATACAGTGGTGTGAAAAGGTGTTTGCACCCTTACTGATTTCTTATTTTTTATGTTTGTCACACTTTAATGTTTCAGATCATCAAACACATTTAAATAGTAGTCAAAGATAACACAAGTAAATACATCATGCAGTTTTGAAATGAAGGTTTTTATTATTAAGGGGAAACAAAATCCAAAACTAATAGCCCTGAGTGGAAAACGTGTTTGCCCCCCAGGAGAATGTAAGTCCACTTCTGAATGTAAAGTCAATGTGAGTAGCTGGCACATAACATTGTTTTATCAGTGATATAGTGCTGCTAGTGTCAATGAGTGCATTCAATGTCTGTCCATTCACCACAACGTCTATATGCTGTTTTGCATGAATGACCATGTATTTAACATAACCCTCCCTTGGAACATAACAGAGACTTGCTAGTTTTGACTTTTATATGAAACAGTTTGATGCTTTGTGTCCCTCTTGTTGGCAGCAAAAGCATACAAGTTTTTTTTGCTAGAACCAAAAGAAACAGTACCTTACTCCTTTGTCAGTGTGCTTGGACACTTGGTTTGTTGTAGCCCGTGTATGCGTCTGACCACTGTGTGCATTCAGGTACTGCGTCACCAGCCTAGCAGTGCTCAGTCCATCCATGGGCTCATGCGCTCTCACCCAAGTTGGTACCTCATGTGGCAGCACTCACAGAACCTGCTCTAGGATGATGATTTCTCTAACTCCGCCCAGGTCAAACTCAGTGTCAGTAGAGGCCCTTGAGTCGGTTATAGGTCTCTGTACCTTTCCTGTACCGAGGAGCCCCAACTTTGCAAAGAGATTCCTGGTTCAAGTAGATGCATCAGCTAGAGGAATAGGAGTGGTGCTGTTACAGGAAGACTGGAGTATCCTGTTCTGTACCTGAGTCAGAAGCTGTTGCCAAGGGAGACCAGATATGCAACCATAGAAAAGGAAAGGTTTGGTGATCAAATGGGCCTTGTAAAGCCTCCAATATTACTTAGTGGGCAGGGAATTTGACCTAGAAACTGACCACAAAGCACTGGCATGAATCAATATGATGAAAGATCGGAATGCTCGAGTGACTCAGTGGTACCTGTCCTTACTGCCTTACAAATTCCAGATACGGTACAAGGATGAGAAAAACAATGTCATCGCAGATTACCTGTCTCGATTGTCAGACACCGTCAGTTTGGGAGAAGAGGGAGGTAATGTGATAAAGGAAGTTGTCACTGGCCTGTGGCAGAATTGTGTAAACTTCTCATGACGCATCCATTAAAACGCTTTAACTTTATCCATATTTACCATCAGGCGATAAAATTGGAGTTGCGCAAGCACGTATTTCAAGTCAATTATTCCGCTACACTTCCATTTCATAAAGCATACATGACACTGAATCAAACATATTCCCTTACCTGTTGTCCTCTCATTTCTCAGATCTTCTGGGCTGCTCCATGACGGCTATGGGTGCCAAAAGGGGCCAAAAAGCCTGATCATTTATGCACAGTCGTGTACTGCGCAGAGTGGTCGCCCAGCAGGAGATTTTATTTGTTTTATGTGCAGGGAGGAAGGATTGCCAGAGACAATTAAATGAAAGGTTTTTAAAGACCTGGGAATCTAAAAGCTTAATATGAATATATTTACCTGGTACTTACCTGTTGTGATGGTACGAGCCATTTCATATCATATCCTTTGATATAAAAAGAGCAGTGTGAGCGCAGTATAGAGGTGTGTGGGAGCAAGGTAGTGGAGTAGGGTGGAAAGTTAAATTGATTGGTATTACTTCTTTATATGCAGAAAGAAGCCTCAGCCAGGTACTGCTTGTAAACATTTTGTAAATATTTTTTTTCTTTAGATATTGTTGGAGGTTTGTATTTTGCTGGATTTTTTTTTTATTAACAACTTATTGCAAGTTATTAAAAATGCTTGATTGCAGTTGTTGCTGCTAAGGCTGGCCCAACCAGTTTTAGGTCTATAAGGGGCAAACACTTTTTCACATACATCAACTGCATGATGGGTTTACTTTTGTTATCTTTGACTTATATCTCAAACATGCAAAAAAATAAGAAATTAAGAAAAGGAGGCAAACTCTTTTCACAGCACTGTATACAAACCTACGTGGGGAAATCTGTGCAGAGACTAACGTGTCATCTGTACTTCTCACCTTGTCTTTCCATTTGACACCTTTTTTGTTCTGTCTCACTCTGTCTTTTTATCTGTCTGATTTGTCTTGTTTGCCTCTCTTAATGTCACTTGGTGTTGTTTATTTCCCCTCTATATCAATCTCCATTTGCACCTCCCTATTCCTCTCCCTCTGCCAGGCCAGACTCAGTTCCCAAAGCTTCATTGGCTCAATTCCCTGTTTCTCTGAGCTGCTAATGGTGCACTTTACTAAACCTATCTGGCCTTTTCATGACAACAAAATTCCATGTCTGCATTTAAAAATCTGTTAATTGTCATGTTAATGCCAGTATTAGCAAAATCATCTCTGTCTTCAGAGACAGTCAACATCACTTTCTTCCTCACTTTGAGTGCAAGTTTAATAGGTCCATTATCTGTAAAGTCCCATTATGTAACTGCTGTAAATATTCTTTTATTGTAATTTCATGACAGTAGTATTCTTTAGGCCAGAAACCAATTTAAAAGTACCATCTCTAAGGTGTGTATTCTGTATTGATTAGAACTTTTAATATAATGTTTATATAATGGCGTGCCAAAATATTTTTTCTTACTTTAATTAAGCTCTAAGTGTTTTACAGTCTTTTATCAGTATACTTTTATGATAATGTGCTGATGTTTCTCTCTGACACTATGCTCACAAGGCCTTTGAAAGATGTAGACTTCTATAGCCACACCCACACAGCTTACCACCAGGAGGCCTAGGTGTCAGTGTTAATTAACAGCTTTTGAAATAGCCTCTAGTCCCTAGGCCTGACTTTTGGAGTCTATATAGGGGAGTGAACTTTATGATATATTTGCACATGGCACACACCATGGAGCGTCAGGTTCAAGTTTCTTCTCTCTATACTCCATGGATCCTATTTAGGCCATTGGCAGAGTATGAAATTTGAATTTCGTCACCCATAAATCTTGCTTTGGCCTAAGCAGGGCCAGGTTATTCATGCAGCTGGTTCGCTGATCGTTGGTTGTCTTTGCCTACATCCCTCGGGGAGGAACAGTGGACTGGATAGAGCTGAGGCCTCATAACAGGCAGCTGTCAAACACAGATGAAAGCTTTTCCTGTCAAACCATGAGCCTGCCAAGAAAAGTTCTGCTCCATGTGTGTGGATGACATAGTCATCCCAGACAGCCACAACCTGAGCCAATGCCATACCACAAATTCATCCAAATGCAAAACAACCTATGCCTTTATCAAGCAATTGATACAGAAAACAGTCTACCTCCTGTATCTATTAAATGTTTGTTCTATATGCCCTTATTGATAGGAAAGTACAGTATAGATGGCAAAGAGGTGGCAGGTGAGATCCTAATGTATTTCCCTATGAGCTTGTTCTGGTTTTAATTTCTGGCAGACTATACATAGAGAGCAAGCACTTTTAAGCTGAGTCTGGTTACAATGTGGCACTTTTGGCTACTGTATGTGTAGCAGGTCTGCTCTCGGTGTAGTTGTGTTTATCTGTCTTCGGCCCCAGTTCTTTTTGCCGTGATATTCTACTAAGGTTAAATTCACATAAGTAAATATTTTTGCACTTAAAGTAGTTAAAGTAAATATTTTGCTTGTGTTTAAAAATGTTTCATGATTAGTTGCAGTTACCTAAAACTTCTCAAATGGTGTACACATCTGATGATCTTACACCTATTTATAAGCCTGTGATGATGAGTTTTATGTGTAGGTCTAGGAGATTTGTTTGTTTGTTTATGGCAAAATTTTACAGCTAGTATTCTCATAGCTAGTATATAAAAACTGCACACATGTAACCTAATCTTGGATTTATATTTTTCTTTTCTTTTCTTACTGCATTGTCAGTAAATATTAATTCCATCTTGATATTGTGTCATATAATTTTGTTTGGATATCTAATTGCATCATGTGACACATTGATTGATTAAATCAACTCCAGTCGCACCTGTATGTTGTCACCCTGATGAAGGCAAGGCACTATTATGCCGTGGTCACACTAGAGTTTAAGCATGTGAAATTCTGTCGTACAGAGCTGCGAAAAGGGGTGGGATTAAACAAGATGATTAGACATTAAAAAAGGGAGCGATTGCTCCATATTTTAAATTTATGTACAAAGAGGTCATGTTTTGATCTTTGATTGGTCTTACGCAATCACGTGATGCGATTTTGCAGGTCAGAGTTCACCAATCTTGAACTTTCCAACGCAGTGAACTGTGAAACTTGTCGCACAAGCTTGCATTTCTAGTCTGTTGCATTCACATGCATATGAATGGAAGTCTATGGGGAGAAAAGTGCAGTGTGACCGTGGCTTCCGACAGATAGACTGATCTGTCTGATAGTGCCTGCAACAGATCTGGCCCTAGGACCAAGCCAGATCTCAGCCAGAACATATGCCAGGTTATAGCCCAGAGGTGGGCCAGATAGATTTTGCTATCTGGGTAATGTTTTATCAGTGCTATAAGATTTGCATCAATGTGGCATCTAGAGTAGCTTTAGAGTATGTGCAATTTTGTGAAATGTGTTTCTGGAACTGCTAATAGATCAGGACACTTAAGCCCCATGAGGATGCACAGTTCTAGCATACCCAGAGAGGCACACATATTTTCACCCGTACAATATATGTCTTTCATTGCTGCTTGTCTTTTAGCGGGCATGGATATTATTGGCACCATTTTACAACGTCGTTCTCTGAAATGAGACTCCATTACACAATTAGAAGCAGGGCAGTAAATTGTGTGTTTGTGTCAAAGTGTATAAGGCCAAGATACAGTGACAGAAGACTGTCATGTTAATGCAGAAAGGTCACATTGGTGCACAGTATCAATGTGTGAAAGGTCAAATGGCATGATTTGCAACAAATCAGTGAACTGTACTCAAACTTTAGTTAACTCAGAAATAGAAATGTGCTGAATCTCAAGCTATCCAAGGTGTAGGTCAGTTTTTTTATCAATTCAATATTAAAAAATATTTGTATTAAAAGCGTTGGTCCTCGGTGATTCAAACATATATATATATATATATATAAGCAAAACAAAATTAATACCCATGGCTCCTCACAATATAGTGAGGTCTTGTAAAGCAAAATAATTGGTCAGTGTTGCTACTGCCTTTGATCAACATCCTTGGAAGACAGTCCTGAGCATGTCACAACAGTCTAGAAAAAAAGCATCCTATTATATGACGCATGCACTAATTAAATAAACTTGCTTTCATCACTAAAGGAAGCTCTGTCCAAACAATGTGTTTCTCAGCACAGGTTAGGCTAGTGTTTTGATTCTATCTGCTAATAAGAGGTTTTGTCACTGCAGAGTGGACTTTCAGTCCAAATTCTGTTAAACATCAAGACCCTGTATGTTGAGGTAGATCCTTACCCTGTTCAACTCTGAACTGGTCAGCAGTTCCAGCTGCAGTGTTAAACTGATTTTCCCACTGAATTTCTCTGCATTATCCTCTACTCATGTACATTTGTCTTTTGTGTGCCACCAGCCTTTTGGGGTACATAAATAATTTTAGGACATTGTAAAAATGTTATACTCTAGAAATAACAGATTTGGAGGAACCAACTTCTCTTGCTATGGCTGAAGTCACTTTAGAATGAATTTGCATCTTGCAAAATTTGAAAAACTAGAAAATTAGGCTGCCAGTTAAATATGGTTTGTCAGATAATTAAGAAATATACCACAAGGTGCCAGCACAACAAAAACTGAAAACTATCTGAAAATGTTCTCTAAAGTTGATGTTTTTTCATACTGTTCTTCACAATATATGTAACTCATGAAATATGCTTTAATAACTGCCCTTGAAGTCATGCACACAGGACCATTAGCCAAAGTTGTGGATTAAAAGTATTATTGTTGTGAATAATGATTATATTCTTGCAATAAGCAATTGTTTTGCTAGGATGATAACCACAGACTTGCATTGTATGAATTGCCGTGAATATTCTTTAATGATATACTGGAGAACAAAAAGTCACCTATACCTTGGATATTCAACTCAATTCATCTTTATTTCTATAGCGCTTTTACAATGTAGATTGTGTCAAAGCAGCTTCACATAGAAGATTATAGTGAATTGGAATGATGTCCGTTCAGTTTTTAGAGTTTAAGGTCAGTTCAGTTCAGTGTGGTTTAAATTTTCACTGCTGAGAGTCCAAACACTGAAGAGCTAATCCATCGATGGGCAGCTCTACAGGTCCCGAACCATGCAAGCCAGTGGCGACAGCGGCGAGGAACGAACTTCACCAATAGTTCGCGAGGAACGAACTTCACCGATAGCCAATTATCCATAAAAAAAACTTTGACCATAACTATTGCTAGGTGAAGGAGAAGTCCTTTTAGGTCATGTCCTCCTTATCTGTGATTTTTAGCTGTGTCATTGCAGAATCAAAGTGAGGTAGTGCGTACTGAGCTAATCTGATTAGCTAACCTCTAAGCAGATACAGGATAACACTGTCCTGGAATCCCAGGAGACCTTGGAAATGATGCGTCATGGAAACATGCATAATTTGAAACATTACCAAATAAAACATTATACAAGTTAACACATTATGCTTTTAAATGTCATATATAATGTTATGTGGTATAAATGTTGTAATTTTATATATATGCTAAAAAAAAAATATTATTGTCCTCAGTTAAGAATATAAGGTTCTAAAGGGAGTTGACCTACATTAAATTCAGTTTCTGTCCAGTCAGTGCATACATTTAAACAGAGAAATGTCTAGTTTTCGAAAATTATGTGGCAGGCCAGTCTGAGAGACTTGATTCTCTGATGCAGTGTGATTTGTTATCTGTCTCTTATATCTGATTGCCATACATGAAACACTTGATGCCTCGGTTTTTTAGACTGTTACTTTTCTTTTTTGTGAAAGTCATTCTGTTGATGGTGGTATATTTTGCACGTGATCCAAGTAGCATCTGTCACAGATCCCCTTACAAGCACTATCTACAAGGATAAATGCGTTGGGGTAAGGGAAAAAAGGGATCACCTTACTGCATAGTGAGGAAATTCTTGCTGGCTCAGCTTGCCAATTGAAGTTGGCACTTCATATTGTGATACATATAAAGACTGTATCATGTGAAGTTGTTTAAATAAAAAAAGTTCTAGTTTGACCAAGTGATCAATTTTATTCTGAGATTCCTGTATAACGTATAAATTGCCAATTGTCAGAAATGGAATGCACCAGAGATGATTTCTACTGGTCATCGATCAGTTCATGTGCTTGCATATGGCATCTATCTCTTATCTTTGACACTGTACAATCCACAACTATTAAGAGGACAGTATTAGTTTCATATCCCTGAAATGCAAATAGTTTTTATTATCATATTTGGAATTTCATATTTACCACTTGTGGTCATCTGTTAGGAAGGATGTGAATGTATAGTTTGTGTATCAAAATAAGTACTTTTTACTACTGTGTTGGGGTGCTGCCAAATATCTGTACCATTTTGGTCCTAATTCAAAATAGGCAAGAACCTCTGTTATAGAATCTATAACAGATCCATCATATTGTTTTTGTTTTGTGACCTTTCTGAACCATGGGGTCTAAACATGGATGTCTGTGAATGCTTGGATCTTGTGTTTGGCATATTTAATACTTGAATATCTCAGATGCAAAAAATAAGCTCAAATTTCAGTCTCCATATTAATCATGTCTGGGTCATGCCAAACTTTGTATTGCATACATCATTTTGTACGGTATGTTAAACATCAACTAGCCCCAGTCCTCTCAAATAAACGATGGACTATATTTGGATAAGCAGGCACCACGCTGACCTTGGGTGTCTCTTTGTTTGTCATGAGTGATGATGAGGGGTTGCCAAGAACATGTCAAGAGATGCATGTCATGTCTATGCACAGGTATTACTATAAAACTTTAAGAACCAACACCAATGCAAGTACAGTTTCATTTTCTCTATCAATAAGCCCACTAATGGTAAAACATGTCCAGATATTTTGGCTTCTTGGTCTACAGAGCAAAAAGGTAAGTCCTCAACTTCAATGCAGGTAAAAAAAAAAAAGCAATTGAGGGTAATATTTGCAATGACCTCGCCCTACATGGGTCAGTCTTGAACACCAAGACCTCTGCTGTCAATTCTTGACATGGCATCAGGTTTCAACACAGGGATTACTAGAAAAAGATCTGTCCTCCCAGGATAGCACAGCAACGTTAAATTTAGCCTGGCTTGATGCATAGTCAGAATAATGCCACGTCTGCTGGCCACTGACCGCCCCTTGCCCCCCTGATGCTCCCAATGAGAGGACTGTGGTTACACTAAGTGAGAGTCACAGCAAAGTGTTTGAAAAGCTCCCAGTCTGATCACTGAGTTTTCAATCACTTCCTGCCATCTTACACACAAGACATTGATCTTGTCTTATTACATTATAGAATCTGAACTGCCCATTAGCCTTCTTTGATTTGTCAAGAAAGTGTATTTTTCTGGCCACACAGCCACTTTTAAACATATTATTTGGTGACAAGTGCTCAAATTGAAGATTTAGCTAATTGCTATAATTCTGACAAGTTTACTTTAATATCCTAAATTTCAAATTGGGCAAATTGTCTATTAAATTAACTGACATGGAAAAAGTTTGAGCCTATGTTTTCTGGCATGCAGCTGTGGCTGTGGTTGTACTATGTACAACCATTCTGCAAGAGAAAATTGATACTAGTAAGTACTCATATTCAGGCACATGTGACCCCACTCTCACCTTATGTTTTCCTCTGCTTTTTCCACTGAACATTCTTAGCTTGCATATACTCTCCATGACACATAAACAGCTTCAAGTTTACCCACTTGTAAACCAATTGAGCCAGCATACAATCATGCTTACAGTCTTAGCGCTTTAAGTCTGTCATATATGCATGGAGGGACAGGTTGGACCTTTTGTCTTTTTACAGCTGGGTATTCATGGCAGTTTTCCAGTGCTTTTCACGTTATTGTTTTATCCATTCGGTAATAAAAATCAGAATTCATACATCGAATAATTTAGATATGCTCTATTTTAATCATTTAAAACTGAGAAGCGTGTATATAAAAATGCATAGTAGGAGGATGGTAGATCTGTTTTCTCATATTTCAGACAGACATTTTGTTTTGGATTTGAAAAGAATTACTTAGACAATCATACAAATGATGGATGAGGTGAAAAGGGAAATGCATTATTATGATGAAAGGTTGATCCATTTAAAAGCAAAATGAAAAAAGCTCATCTTAAATAATGACAATATGTAACAATATTCCAATTATGTAAAGCAGACCAACAACCAAGAGTTTCAAAGTTCTTCATTAGTTAAGAAGATCCGGGTCAGTCTGCCCACTATCTTAATTTGGTCCATGGCTGGCTCATGTCTATGTCTGTAAAAAGAGTTCAACGGGTTCATCCAACTGACCAGGGCCAGGACATTCACTCTTTCAATGGAAAAGTAATATGATATCACTGATCTGTCTAAGGGATTTGATTATAACTCAGAATCCCAACAAAGCAAATCCCAGCTTCTCAAAGTCAAACAGATGTCACTGTTCCCAAGTGAATGTTACAAGCCAGGGATGAGTGACTTTTTTTAAAGGGTTAGATCCCTTATGCTTGCAGGAATCAATAAGCACATCTTTGGAGCAGGGCTATTTCTGACTGCGTGATGGGGCCTGGCCACATTCCTGCTTCACACATTCTGCTTGCTATTTTGTATGGGTGTAATTTGGAAAATGAAGAGATTTGTTGTCTGTTGAGAAAATTGTTCTCTTATTGGGTATCACAGACATTCACCCTATCCCAGAACATACCCAGTCCCAGTAACCTTGTTCACAATCACTTGTTAACTGACACCTGTGCACCCCCTCATTTACCCCAGCATAAAAGACACTTGCCTCTAGTTCACCAGCATCTGGTCTACAGTTCACATACCCAAACTTACTTGACTGTCCTGGATTTACTCTGACCTGTTCCTTGTTCCTGTTGTCTCTTTCAACTCCTCATTTGATGTTCCCCTTGTCTCCAGCCTCAGTATTTCATTTAACGTCAACTCAAACCAACTAGTTAAGCAAAGACTCTCTTCATATCCTAACCTACAGTGCATGTCATATTACAATCTGTAAATTTCTGGTTCTATTCTATGTCTCTCTTCTTCTTGTGGTGTGACAGAGGACCAGACCTAACTGCATCACCATAGATCCCTTACCATCTTCACCCCCTGACCCCTTCACTGAACTGAATAACACTTTCAAAGTGTCCCTCATCTCAGTTCCACCGACATTCACCACTCTATCTGCCTTTGTAAGTCCCATGGCCCTTCCTTTGACATTCTCTGGTTAGGCTACTGTGTATGGGCTTTTTTTTTTACAAGTCAAGCTTTTTACTGAAATGCAACCCTGCAAGTTTCTGTCTGAGTGCTCCAAAGTGCCTTTCTTAATATCCTTACTAACTGAAAAAGCTTTGTCATGGGCTCAATCTATATGGAACAGCAATAATAGAATCATCAACACCGCTTATAATTCACCACTTATCAACTCTTCCATCTCCATCAAGGATCCTCCACCATCACAGAATATAACCTTTGTTCCATACTCTGGTGGCAGCCAGCAAATCTGCCAAATCAAACAAATCTGTAATGCTGTGTGCCTATCATCAAAGACTGAATACAGATATTCAAGTTGACGAATAAACAACACAGTATGCCTGGAAGCTTTTCTCCAATGAGCCACCCACATTTTTCAGTTTCGAGCCACCTGCTAGGTGCCAGTAGCTGCACACCAGTTAACCTCACCCACTCCCTGCTTCCCAGTATCCAAACCTATGCAAGTTGACTTAGACTAGACTTTCCAAGAAGGTACGAGCTTACCACCTGGCAGCTGGTGCATGCCTCTACTGTGGGAATTCAGGCCATTTCATTAAGAACTGTCCCATCAAAACTTAGTGATGAGTTCTGTCCATATCAGAATTGATATTACGACACTCTCTCACTTACCAGTAAAACTACTTACTTGCTATGTGTGTCTGCCCTTGTTGATTCAGGTTTCTCCAGCTATATCAACTCTATATAACTATATACGTCATTCACTGGAGCGTCATCCTGTAAGAATAGGTGTTTTTATGGCTTATCCATTCCTTTATCTGTATCTGTTCCAGTTTCCATCGCTTTGACTCTTATCGAAAGTCCCGAATCCCCTATGAAACTTCAAAATTTACCGGAATACAGGGCTTCACAGGATGCCTTCAGCAACCAGGCAGTCACCCGTCTAAAACCTTACCAGCCATGGGGACTGTGCCATCAATCTACTGCCTGGTGCTAACCTAATTGAAGGACTCTACCTACCCTCTGTCCATCTCGAAGCACAAGGCAAAGGAGGAATATGTACATGAGGCATTATATCAAAGAGTTCATCATTCCATCAACCTCACCAGATTCTTCTTAGAGAACAAGAAGGTCCCCGCTGCTCTGGAAGAAGAAAGAAAGAGGAGTTTGTATCTTCTCAAAACTGGACCTGCGCAGTACATACAACTTTGTTCATATCCGAAAAGGGGATGAATGGAAGATGTCCTTCATCACTCCATTTAGGCACTGGATGAGTACAGGGTTATGCCCTACAGACTCTCCATCTCTCCAGCCGTATTCCAGACTTTCATGAACAAAGTGTTTAAGGGGTTTCTCCACTGTTTTGTCATTGTCTACATCAATGACATCCTTATATAGTCCTGGAACCTGGCTGACCACCGCCACTACATCACACAGGTCCTTCAGAGAACATCACCTCTATCTGAAGCTTGAGAAGTGTGAGTTCCACCAGCCCTCTGATCAGTTCCTTATGTCATCAGCCAGTCCAGATGGACCAGGGGAAAGTTAAAGCTATTCAGGACTGGCTATTATCTACCTTAAATAAATAGCTCTAATGCTTCCCAGGATTCTCCAATTTCCACCAATGATTTTTACAGAACTACAGCATGATTCCAGCCCCCCTTACCTCTCTCCTACATGGCAAGTCAAAGATCCACTAATGGATCCTTAACGCCCACAATAATTTCTGGCATTAAAAGATCTTTAGCATGGCCCTTTTGCTACACTACCCAGACCCACTGCTCACTTTTATTGTAGAGATTGATGCTTCCACCACCGAGGAAGGGGCTGTGCTATTACAGCAGTCTGTTGAACCTTCTCGCCTTCATCCGTGCACACATTTCTCTAAAGAACTGTCTCCGATTGAGCAAAATTATGACAACCGTAATATAGAACTTCTTGCTATCAAGTTAGCACTGGATGAGTGACTGCATTGGCTGGAGGGGCCAGAACTCCCATTTAAAGTGAATCTACTGTTCTTCAACAAATTCAATAATATTATCACCGACCTGGCTCCAAAAATAGGAACTTGTTCCCTCCATGATCATTGTCAGTCATATTGAATGGATTATGGATGAGAGACAATCGCATCGCCACCCTCCAAGACACCTCAACATTTGCGGGTAACTAGTTTCACTTACCATTCACCAGCGGCCTGGTCCCACATAAGAATAGACTTTGTCACTGACTTACTCTGAATGTCACAACTGTATACTGGTTACAGTTTATAATTTCTCCAAAGCTTGCAAGCTAGTTCCTGTCAAAGGATATCTTACCTGAACTCTGGAAAATGCTGAACTCCTATTCTGTAATTATAGTCTCCCGGAGAAGATTGTTTCAGACCGGTGTCAGCAGTTTCTTCAAACTCTGCATCTCTGTTAAACTCTCATCTGGCTATCAATTGCAGACAAAAAGCCAGACTGAGTGGTTGATACAAGAATTCCAATGTTACCTCCACTCATACTACCACAATGATCAGGACAGCTGACACCATTTCCTCCTGTGGGCCGAGTATGCACAGAGCTCACCAAGATACCATTGGCTTACCACCTTTCCAGCACATATTCAGTTATCAGCCACCTCTGTTACAGTAAACAGAGCAGAGGAACCCTCCAACATTCCAGCTGTCGATTTCTGGTTTTGATGCCCACCTACAGCGAGTTGTAAGACAAAGAGGTTTGCAGATCTCTGATGATATGATGCTCAGTACCAACCAGGAAAAAAAAGTATTGTTATCCATCCAGGATCTGCGCCTATGCCTGCCTTGTAAGAATAAGAACATTGGTCCATTCCCATAAATAAGCAAATAAATGAGGTTACTTATCAGCTCTAACTTCCTACTAGGTATAGCATTCACCTCACTTTTCATGTGTCACTACTAAAACCTTTTCTTCCTCTGCCACAGAAGAACCTGAAGCTGAGACAAATCCCCCTCTTCAAGAAGTACTAGACAAACCACAGATTTAGCCCATGAATGAGATCCTGGATTTGTGTACCTCAAAGACTGGGAGGGTTATGGCCCATAGGAATGGCCATGGGTCCCACAAGATGACATCCTAGACCCGGCATTCTTGGAAGAATTTCACATCACCCATCCCTATTGTCCTGCCCCCAGGAGCTGTGTTTGTCCCCGGTGTCGTTAAAGGGTGTCAGTAGCTGCCCCTGGAGGAGGCTGTCGTTCCTGATGTTCTTGACTCAAACCAATAAAATAAGCAAAGACTATCTCCATATCCTAACCTACGGTACATGTTATATTACAATCTATTCAATAAATACCTGATTTTGCATTATTCCCTGTCTCTCGATCTCCTGTGCTGTGATACATACAATTATCATACAACTTTTCAATGAATAGTTAACACAAACATGAAATTTACTCACCCGCATTGTTTCAAACCTGAACAAGAAAGTGTACAGAATAGGATGCATTGAAAAACAATGTGGTCAAAGCATCACTGGATCTCACTGAATTTCATTGTCAAAAAAATCCCAAATATATTGTCCTACTGAAAAAATGGCACCATAATGGCACCAATCTATGTTTATAACTCTAGAGTAATTAACAGGATAAGTCTTTAAACAAAAATATGTACTGCACAAAAATGGATTTGAAAATAATTATATAAATATAATATTCTATGACCCCTTTAATGCGCATTTGTTTTATTTACCTTGCTGTCCATTGCTAGTGACTACCATATCAATACATATGAACTGGTTGCTTACTATTGTTAGAAGCCTTGTGAAACTTTTAACCCCCTTTTAACATTTTTCACACATCTGTCAGTAGGAAGATTCCATGACACTGGGCCTCTAAATATAAAGCCGGTTCTCCGTTTCTACTCAGGAATAGCCATGTTTCCATCAAAGGTTGGCCTCTGGTGCAAGACTAGAACAGATGCAACTTGTACTCTATCTCCATTACTCAAGCTGTTTGGGGGTCTAGGTGTGTCCCTAGGGGTTTCAATTACAATCATCAATCGCCACTGGTTTGGGCCGCCAGCTTACTTAAACGTGACAAACTGCATTGCAACTATATATCAGATATGAAGTGGTGTTGCACCTGGTTACTTTATTTGGCTGGTAATATAAATTTTCAATGTGGTCTTCTCATTTTGTTGTGGGATCAAGTTATATATTTCAGTGACTCATTCATTCATTCATTCATTCATTTTCTTTTCGGCTTAGTCCCTTTATTAATCTGGGGTCGCCACAGCGGAATGGACCGCCAACTTATCCAGCATATGTTTTATGCAGTGGATGCCCTTCCAGCTGCAACCCATCACTATAGCGCATGTCTTTGGACTTGTGGGGGAAACCGGAGCACCCGGAGGAAACCCACACAAACACAGGGAGAACATGCAAACTCCACACAGAAATGCCAACTGACCCAGCCGGAGCTTGAACCAGCGACCTTCTTGCTGTGAGGCGATTGTGCTACCCAATGCGCCACCGTGCTGCCCATTTCAGTGACTCAATACATGTAAATAATGTGATATTTGTTCTAATGCAAACATTTTATTTTTGCAGAGCAGAACAATGGACCAACTTTTGTAAAAGTAAAACAACGGCTGCTAAAACATTTATAAGTATTCTGTTATTTTTTGACATTTAATAGTTTGGACATAGAGGATCTTTATCAGGTTCAATTTGAGCCTAATATGGATGGCCTAATACAGCTAAGTTTTATGTTGGTATTTGTATAACAGCACAGTTACAATAAGAATAGGATTTGTAACTACAGTTATATTTCAGTTAAACAAAGAGTGTGAATCAGGTAATCATGAGTGAACAAGCTTTTTCTTCACATAATGGTTACTTCTCACTGGTTTCAAGAAGGTCTCTGCAGGGGATTACCATACTGATCTCCTAAAACATTTAGTCAACTTGTTAGGAGCAACAATATAATTTCTTTCTCAGTAACCATTCATTCATTCATTTTCTTTTCGGCTTAGTCCCTTTATTAATCAGGGGTCGCCACAGCGGAATGATGCGCCAACTTATCCAGCATATGTTTCACGCAGCGGATGCCCTTTCCAGCTGCAACCCATCACTGGGAAACATCCACACACACATACACCACAGACAATTTAGCTTACTCAATTCACCTATACCATGTTTTTGGACTTGTGGGTGGGGAACCGGAGCACCCGGAGGAAACCCACGCGAACACGGGGAGAACATGCAAACTCCACACAGAAATGCCAACTGACCCAGCCGGGGCTCGAACCAGTGACCTTCTTGCTGTGAGGCGATTGTGCTACTCACTGTGCCACCATGCTGCCTCTCAGTAACCAATGACCCACTTAATCTGCGATCTGGCAAGAATACACTAACAGCTTTGTTCACCTTTAACAGGCTTTTATTTCATTCTGAGCAGATATTTTGTATAATGGTGCCTTTACATATTCACACATTGAGATACATAACCTATGTCAATTTATTTATTCTCTCTTAAAGTATTGTTTGCAGAGAGCATGCTGAGTGGTGCAAATTGCTGATATGTCACTGGCCCAATAATGACTGAAGGCTGTCTGTTCCCATGATCTTTACAGAATTATCTGCATGATACATGGCAGGCATATATGTGGCATATAATTTAGTTTAGAATTTCATATATGACTAACAGGTGAAACAGGTGATCACTCTTAGTATTATGCGACAGTCAAAAAGCAGTTTCAAAACAGGGTGCTTGGTCAAAACTAACTGAATCATTGTGCTTGGTCTTCCATAACACTGGGCAGATCGCATCATCTGGTTTCATCACAGATACTTTTATCCTCCAGCTATCCTATTTACCATGGTGTTCTACCACTGCCAAACAACAGACTGATCCACATATCTTCAGTACTGGTGGGTGCTTTTCGCATGAATGGCACTCCAGTAATGGCTCCTATTCTAGCATGTGGTTGTAGATGCATCTGAGAAACCACAGACAGAGTCAGTGGCAGCATGTGAACCACAAGTCTGAGTAAAGAGCATCTTTTCATGGGATAGTATTTCAGCATGCTTTTTTGAAAGGCAAGTTTGATAGTGGTCCTCACATGGTTGCGGTTGCAGAGGCTCAACTTTTGGCTCTAAGCAGGTCCCCTCATGGAGGGTAAACCTACACTCCTACCCACTTTCTTTCGCAACTCCAGATCCAATGGTTGCATGGGCTAGCAGATGTCAGAGCCTTGGAGTGTAACTGTCAAACAATAAACAGACTTTGCCTCTGCCAAAGCTCATTAAGGCTCATGTTCTCCACTCATCTACATGGCAGACAGATCTGCTGTGCATTATATCCTCATGCCCTCCTTTCTAGGCACATGCCAAATATAATGTGCCATTTTAGTCAAAGTAAGCAACATGTCAATATTTTGTTGTATGTTTGACAACTCATAAAATTACGTATATTTGTCTTACAGGCAACTACTCTATTTATGTTCTTCTGAGTGCAATAGCAATAAAATAAAATAAAAACAAATGATAAACATCCAAGAAACGATATCAAGCTAAATATAATTGCTATTAAACAAATAACAGAAAAAGAATGTATACAGGTCTAAGTAATTACTGAAAATATTTAAATGGATACTTTTATATTTAAATGGATCCTCAAACCATTTCCATACCAGCAAGTCAGAGGGCTTTTAAAAGCTAAAATGTGAAACATATGGACAAGTTTAAATATAATGCTCAGCATTGTGATAAGAACAAACATTGTTTTATTATTCTTGCTTTAGTGCAGTATAGATTATTGGTTTACATGGTTACATGGTTTAAATGGAAGAGCATGTATAGTGATGTATATTGAAAATTTCTTGAAAGCATCTTACATTAATAAAAATGTCTGCGAAAGGTTTCCAAAGTAAATATTTAAGTGTATATGCTAAGATGAAGGTAACCATATTGTTTATCATCAGTGAACTGTATTTTACCCTAGATAAATATTATGCCATCCATCTCCCTCTCAAAATTAATCTTAGAAAGCACCTGCAAAAGCCATGTGTGCAGCATTTGTAACAGATTCTGCCAGTTCTATCTGTAAGACTATAATTCAAAGTCATAAGCAAATATATATCTGTTGTAAGATGATGTGTGGTTTATGTCTCTTAGTTCTTTGTTATCACACACACACACACACACACACACACACACACACACACACACACACACACACACACACACACACACACACACATACAGCCATACTGTACATACATATTATGTCTCCCATGCTGTGAGGCACTGTTTGATATCTCTGTTGCTGACATCTAGTGACCAGCATGAAGAGGAACACAAGCTCTGTCTGAATTATTTGTGTCTTCTATGTGTTGTCCTCAGCTCATTAACTAGCCTAAGGCAAACAACTATGCTTGTGAAAACAGAGCTTGCCAAGCAAATACGCCTCACTTACACAAAAAATAATCAGTGTCACCATGATTTGGTAATCAGTGTTTGCAAAAACTATGACAAGTTTTTATTACATCAGACATTTTACTTTGTGTAGATAGTGAAAACAGCTGAGTTTCTTTTTATGAATTTCAATAGCAATTTGGGGATTTTGCAGTATGTGTTATATGAATCCATCTGCATGTCATGTTGAGACTTACAGCTCTGGCATGCTCCACACTAGCCCACACTGTGCATTAGATGTCCATTTAAGTTGCCTTATATTGGCATAAAGCTAATTGCCTCATGCTCAAAGTGGTACTATTGTCTTGATTTGTATTGATTTAGATTCACTCTGTATTGTTGCTGATGCAACGCTTTTCTTAGGCAACTAATAGTGAATGTTTAATGGAAGCCTTACTTGAAAGAGATGTATATTTTATACAAATGGAATATTAGTCTTCAATGTAATGGAGATTCCAAAAGCTGCCATTAAAAGGAACTGCAATTACATGCAATGAGATTATTATGTGTGTTTGTTTCATTCTGCATCCACACAGATTTTAAGAGTTTTATAAAGAATCCAGTTCGGAAACTGGTCTACAACAATTCAACATAGGAAGAACATGTTTCGTAACTTAAACATGTTTGTGGGGCAAGAAAGAAAAACAAACACTCGTTTGCTTATATTAATTTTTTCCAACTACCGCCAAATTACAAATGTTATATATTATATTATATATTATATTTAATCAGTTGATTTTAGTGCTAAATAAATGCATATGCACAAGTAAAAGTTTGTACCTGCAGGTTATGTGACTGGTTTTTAACAATAAAACTGAGATAACCTGTTCCAGTTGTTGGTTGTGTCCATACTAAGACACCCTTCTTTTGTAAACACTGATGCTTACATAAGAATCAGACCATTTCTGCAAGCTAGGACAGGTTATATATAGGTACACAAAAAAGATATAATGTCCTGCTGAAGAGCTGAAGAAAGACTATATCAGATGACAAGTATTACTTGTTGCCACTGTGTAGTTTACATTTGTGTCCACACCAACAGTTAGGACTTGTGAAAGTGTAATATTACACTGCATAAATAAGTATTAATTTTGTTAGATAATTAAATCTTGATTAATGTGTAATGACCATCATAAATGGACCTTTCTAGGATGTGTATGTTTTTTCTAAATGTATTTACAATAGGATTGAATTGAATTAAGCCCATGATTTCATTAGGCCTGTCAACATTCAGACTAATTAAAGTTTATCATTTATAATCAAATCAATTTCACAATAAACATGATAAACTCTTCGAGCTGAATAAGACGTCTCAGTCATTGCTCAGTAATGCATAGTAAGCTATCTGAGCCTCCCATTTTCAAAATGAAAGTCCCACATACATAGTAAGTTAAATATAAGCTTGAAAATAACTGTCTCACTAGGAAACGTTGTGGCTTATTAAACGCAGCCTGAGGTGTGCACGTTAACGATCTCAGAGCTACATATGAGTCTGTGTTCTCCTGATGACGCAGCTGCTTGTCATGTCTGGATAAATGACTTTAGTATATGCAAATGATGAGGGCATAACTCGTGAGTCACATAACAGTCTGCTTTATGTTCTGATTGGCCTTTTGTCCACCGGGGTTTTGTACTCATGGACTTTACATGAGATTGACGAAACAATAGTGTCTGAGGCTCACAGTATAGCCATTTTCATATACTGATCTCTTATTATTCAATTATGCCTAGATAGAACCAGATTTCCTTTATAGGACACCTTTAAGATGTCCTCAAACAATAGGGCATACTTACAATGTAAAACAAGACCAATAGAATAGTCATGAGTTTCCGTATCATCTCTTACAAACAGAAAGACTAGCCAGATAACCCAAGATCCCTGTATGTTTTTCAACCAACCAAACAGAATCTCAAAAAGAAACTCTTGAACCACAATTTGTTCATGTTTTGATTCTTTTCAGAACATGGGGACACAAAATGCCTTTATCCATCCTGTGATGGATGAGCAACTTGACTGTTTCTGCTTCCTGTCAGCCACAGCAACCCTTTGCAATCAAACTAAAGCAAGCTAAGCCAGAGACTGTGCTTCGCTTGGAATAAAAGTTAAATGTCAGAGAGCCTTAGTAAGCTGTGAAACGAAGACAGGCATTTGGCCTTTCAGAAGCAAAACCCATACTGCACTGTCAAGTAAACAAAATAGTTTTTAAATAAAAATCCATGATAGTAGACAAGGTAAAGTTTGGTTGCAAAATGTTGAATAATCATTATTTTAATAATAATGTGAATAAAGTGAATATATATACACTTGGTGATCATCTCAGCTGCTATTAATATATATATATATATATAGCTGCTGAGATGATCTCCAAGTATATTGTACAAAACCATGATCAGGACCCAGAATGAATGTCTCTGTATAACTGTATTTTGTTGATCTTTCATTTTTGATTGCTGTAATTTGTTTTATGATTCCTGGGGTTTTGGTTTTCTGTTAACTTCTATTCATTAGGTACCCATTTTGAAGAGTCTGCATGGAAGGGGGGTGAGAGCAGTTGAATTGATACATTATAATGTTTTTTCAGTTTGTTTACTGTTGTTTATTTTTTTTTTAAATACACTATTAATAAGTATGCCAACTGCTATATACATTTTTGTAAAAATTATTGGCATCTTAGAGTAAAACCAATGGTTTTTGTTTTGTTTTTAATTTTAGTACCAGTCATATAATTCTTTAGTGTAGTGCAGAATTGTAATATAGTGCTTTCTTAATTTAATGACTTGTGTATTATTATATGTAATTAGAGGGCAAGTGATTATAATAGTTGGCAGCAATTAATGCATCATTTACCTGTTCTGGTTTGCCATCCTTCTCAGATCACTGTGTATGTAGATTACAATTTTAAGAAACTTACCTCAGTATCTCCTTTCATTTGAATATCTGATTCCTGAAATTCCTGAGTTAACCACTTCAGCTTAGCTGCTGCTGCATGTCATTGCATTGATGATGTGCAGTTGTTATGCAGACAATGGACAATGATGTTTTATGATGTAGTAGCTGTGATCTTTCTTAATCTTTCTCTTGCCTTAATTCTCTGCATGTGACTTCAATTAACATTATGAATATTGACGCGTTAAATAATAAATATGTTAATCAATAAATAGGTTATTTTTGCACTTGTAGATTGGACACAAGATGATCCATACTTTCAATATGAATTACTGCTATGCTAGGTGTCTTTACTGTGTATTTAGTTGTTGCTATATTGCTCAGATGGTTGTTCATTCGGCTTAGTTATACTTTTATGTGTATTTTTTTAGTTTTGTAAAGTTTATTTGACCACTGAAAAGTGCCTATATTAAAACTATATGACTTTATTGATTTTTTTTTTTATTATGTCTGTGGCACTCCTTACCTTCTTCTCCAGCTCTTCTCTGAAGTTTAAAGATCTTGCTTCTCTCTCTTTTTTCAAACCAAGCTTCCACTTCTAGGTTTTCAGATGCCTGCGAAATATTATCTGTTACCCATATAGTGGTGCACAATAAAAAAATATATACATATAATTAATTCATTAATGGGCGACGC
>CAIGQV010019029.1:8087990-8116253 GCA_903798115.1 Danio jaintianensis | reverse complement strand
AGCGACCTTCTTGCTGTGAGGCGAACGTGCTACCCACTGCGCCACCGTGCAGCCCCATATAATTAATATGTTAATGAATTAATAATTATGAATATCTAGTAAACGTATTCAATTCTAAGTCATTTAAGTATTCTGTATCAAATTCCAGTTCATTCTCTCCCTGATAATACTGCACATTATGCAATTATAGGGTACTACTAGACTAGAGGCATGCCAGAGTAAAATATGCATTGGATTTTATTTTTCTCTGCACCACTGGATGGCGCAAAATCTCCCCTAAATCTATAGTTTGCACACAGAAATGTGGATGATCTTATCTAACGTACATTTGATACATGTAATTAAATCAACTGTGCTTCTAAAAGAATATCTACTATAAGTAGAATGGTGGTATTAAGGGCAATAAAGTGCTTCTATTGTTGGGGCTAAAGCCATACAATTTATGTGATAATAAATAGCCGATTAAATTTTTCATTTGTCCACAGAACATCACTGAATAAAAAGGGTCAGTATCCTAATTGGCAGGGTGTCCATCAAAGTTTTAATATTATTATTTTTTAAATAAAACATTCATTGACCTAAAAAGACTCATTTTCCACCAAATGTATATGCGCTATTTCCCTCAGGTATAGACCATTTTGAGGGATGTAAACAAAAACAATGGTCCCAACGTATTTCCTGTTTTACATTTTTAATTTCTATAGCTTCCGAGAATCCAAAAAGAGACACACATTGATAAATAATGTTATGATAGCTGTTTTAACGTGAAAATATGATTGAATTGCCTCTTGTCACAGTTATGATATAGTATGAGAACAAGCAGGAAATGTTCAAGGGCCAATGACATGACCACGTTGAAATGGTCTATACCACAATATTTTCAGACTAACAGAATAATTTAGAACTATTTCAATAAATATTAATGCTAATTTAAAAATAATAATTAATAAATAAAAAAAACTGTTTGATCAGGCTGAGTAGGCCCAAGATGATCATTTGTTGATGAATCGGTTGTTGTGATGTGCTAAAAAGAATCTGGTTATTTATTGGAAGTGAATCATTTTTAGTGATTCAATTCAAAGTAGCCTACATTGGTTGTATACAGACTGTAAACTCATAGCTCAGATAGTCTCATCGTCACGTCGAATCACATATTCTTTGCTTGTCTATGAGTTAATGTGCTCAGATACTTTAATTTTGTCAGAAACGTTCATGAAATCGTACGATAGCGTTTTCTTAGTATCAGTATGATGTAAAACAACCAATGTTACAAAGTTGTAAAATGTTCGGTGTCTTAAATAGGCTATAATGTAATGTAACGCAAAGAATGTAACTAACCTTAGCTTTTAAAAAGACCGCCAAATGTCGTCTGCTTCTAGCATTCTGCCCTGTTAAGCGCCTTTATAAAACAGTTATTAAAATTACACAAAAGTCATCCAGCATGTGTAAACACCAAAAACACTAACAATGCAGTCGATATTAAGTGATTTTACAATAGTGTTTTACCGTTGACGAACTCCACATTTCATCTGCTGCCAAATGACCACGCCAAAAGCCCCGCCGCCGATGCCGCCAACATGATAGCTGACGCCATATTGTGAATGCAATAAGCCCATTTTATTTATTTGTCATTTTTGGAATTTTGACATTTGTAGTAATAAACATGACTGTAGTCATTGTCGTTAAATTATGCATGTATTTCTTCTCCAATGATGTTTGTTTAGGCTATGCCCTATTCCTTTTAGGCGTATTTTTTAGAAGTAGGCTACAGTGGAATAGAAACCCCGATTTCGGTTGTTTTTATGTTTGCAATTTTAAATGTTATTTAATTCATTTTTTGTTATGTTCTGAAGGTTTACTTGACAATATAGGTCTAGTCCATCTATCCATTTAGTTTTCAATGTTATCCACTGGGTGGCGATATATCGCCGTTGACGAGTATGATTGAGTATTTTGCAGTAATTTTGCAATGCCATAATTTAGCAATTTTTTGCAATAACATAATTCCTGAGTATTTAATTTTAATTTAATTTATTTCATTTCTTTAAATGTATCATTCTTTGCCCAAGGTCAAGGTGAAAATGCCAAATTGGCAGTCCACATTTTATTACCAAACACTGCAGACTTCATTACAGGCCCGTAGCCAGCCTGGTAAAAGGGGTGGTTGTTTTTTTTTCTCAAAAGTGGTCCTTTTTGCAGTTATTCGCCCATTTTAGTGACATTTTAAGCACTATTTTTAGCTGAATTGCTTGTCGGATGGTCATCATAACCACACTTTTTGATATAAATAAGATATAAAAATATTTCCTAAAGATTTATAATAAAGAAATTTGAAGAAATACCTAATTTTAAAATGCATATTTATTACATCATATATCATATAGAAAAAAATAGGAATCTGTTAAAGTTTTAAATTAAAAACTGCAGTCTATTGTCTAACTATTTATTAGGCAAATAACAAACTGGCCAGCACGTTCCGTTTTCCTCAGTTTGACCATTTTAAAAAAAATTAAAACATAATAATAATAGTAGTAATAATAATAATGTAGAGCTTCACACTTTTTCTAGCCTCTCTTGTAAAAAATGTACATTTGAAAATTCATGGATACCAACAATAGCCAAATTGGTATTCAAATCAATTTCAATATGGTCCACTTTTGGTCCTTCACACCTTTTTATTGCTCATTTTTTGTTTTAAGCATAAGGTCCAAGATTTAGAATAAAAGTTACTTGTAAAATGTTTTCTCTGTTAAAAAACAATGCAGCCGCGAAAGATGACTTCACTTACGTTAGATTGTAAAATGAATATATTGGTTAGCATTGGCCAAAACCGAAGCGACAGCCAACAAAGGATTCCGCTTGGTCTTAAAGCCTTTTTAGATGTTTTATTTTCACTATTTATGATGGCATAGCAGTCAAAATAGGACAAACGAGCTCATGTATGGGACAAATTCTGGACCACCCGAACCCCCCCTGGCTACGGGCCTGATATATGTGTAGCAACTCAGATTTGTGTAAGCACTATTTCTTGTCAGAAGTCCAGTCCTTACTGAGTAGAAAAGTCTGTTTGTGGAAATACCCTCACCTCCTCCCCAAGCTCAGTATCCTTATTTCAGCTAAACCATGGCCTAGTAATTCTAAAGCCTTGAAAACGTTGTCTATTTTTGCACCTTTACCCTTAACCTAAAAAGGTAGTCCAGACCAACCACAAACAGAACAATGGTGCCTTCAAAGAATAACCACAGTCATACATTATAATTCTGAATAATATTTTCCATACTTGATGCTTGCTGTATATTGTGTCTAAGAGTAATGGTTGCACTGTTAGTACAAGATATCGTTTTGCATTGGTTATAGTTGTGAATCTGGAAAATGTGACTGGCACGTTAAAGAAGATTTTCAAATGACATTGCTTATTTAAAGTTTAAAGGGCTTTTATATTCTCTGGATATGTAATTAAGTATTTTCTCCAAAGTAATCCATCATCTTAATAATTTGCAAATTGCTTTTTGTGTATTTTACATAAATATAAATTATAATGCATTTCATACAATACTAGTGTTTTTTATATATTATATAGTATGTTTTAAATTGGCGACGCGGTGGCGCAGTGGGTAGCACGTTCGCCTCACAGCAAGAAGGTCGCTGGTTCGAGCCTCGGCTGGGTCAGTTGGCGTTTCTGTGTGGAGTTTGCATGTTCTCCCTGTGTTGGCGTGGGTTTCCTCCGGGTGCTCCGGTTTCCCCCACAAGTCCAAAGACATGCGGTATAGGTGAATTGGGTAAGCTAAAATTGTCCGTAGTGTATGCGTGTGAATGAGTGTGTATGGATGTTTCCCAGAAATGGGTTGCAGCTGGATGGGCATCCGCTGCGTAGAACATATGCTGGATAAGTTGGCGGTTCATTCCGCTGTGGCGACCCCAGATTAATAAAGGGACTAAGCCGAAAAGAAAATGAATGAATGAATGAATGTTTTAAATTAAAACTGTATTGAAATCTTACTGTATAGGTTTGTGTAATGTGTTTCAGTGATATATATGATATATTTGCCAGACATAATGACAGCTCTGCTTGCCAATCATGCTTGTGGTCCATGAGGCATCGTGTGCATGTGTGGGTAGGTGCAGCCTGACTCATCAGTATTTTCCAATCATATTTTTTTTAATTGACCTTCTCACCTATGAAACAGAAATGATTGTAGGACTATATTATTCAGAGCAGGGACAGTCCTTTTGTATAAATGTGTTATTTCACTCTGTAAATGGGTAAATGCCACTCATACACTAATCTATTGGGCTTAAGCCATGTTTCAGCACAAGCGGCTTTACAGTACTTTTAAGGCCAGGGACTTAAATAAACCCATACAAACTGACTCATAAACTTTGTATTTAATGCATCAATCAATAGACTCTCTGATTATTCATTTTAGATTGGTTCTGTTTGTTGGTCTTCACTCCTACATGTTTACAACCACGCAGTTTGCAGAGCAAATGAGCATACACAGGAAATGTGACACGTTTTGAAATGACAGCTCATGGAAACTAAATCGTTTCTGCCCTTTTTAGGTTCTACAAAGATATAGGATGCTTTTTTCTAACCAATTATTTTTAAGGGAGCAGCATAATGTACAAAGAGAATATGGTGTTTAACATATATGCTAAGTGTAAAAGATTTTGGTGTTGATTTGATGTTTTTTTCTGCTGGGCAGTTGCAGTATATCCTTTTGAATATTCTTCTTGGGATCATAAAGTTAGGAATAAAACCCTCCCCAACACACCACCATCTGTCCACAGCACCTTAGTTACACCCTAGCAACATCTTAGTTAATCTCAATTTATCTACACTGTAGATAAGTATAATCTACAGAGAAATAAGTCTGTAAAATAGCAGCAAATGTACAGGCAGTTTATTACAAGTGGTTATACTTAACCAAGACAATATATCACTTTAAACTATTAAAAAAAGTTAATAAAACTCACCTTTTTGAACTTTTCAAGGTTATAAGTTTTTTGAAAAAAGATAAAGGTCCAATAATGCAATTTAAAAGCATAAATAAACAGGGAAAAATAAAAACATGAATCACAAAATACAAAAAGCTGCTAATTTACAGATATTTTTTAGAGTGTAACTTGTCTTTATCTTGCAATAATAGCAGTATTTTGTGTTATAGTGCATCAACTGTGAAACCTGATGAATATATTTGAGAAATTCTCTGAAAGAGGATGTGTCAAATCCTTTGTGTCTGTTTTGGTTTCATGATATGCATCAATATAATTTGCTATTTGAGTTTCTGATCTTTATCTCCTAACCACCATGTATACCTTGCTTCCGATATAACTTGTGAATTTTACAAGACAGTGTAATTATTGAGTGAGGTTTGTCTGAATGTCCAAACTGTACATATGTGATGTACAGTACATCTATGGGAACAGTGAAGTGTAAAATGTATACAGCCACCTTGAATCCATCTAATCGGACAACATCAGTGATGTCAGTAAAGTCAAAATAAGGATCTGCTGCAAGTTTTTTTTTTTTCTTTTTTTTTTTTTTTTCTTTAATGGGTGGAGGATTGTTCATCTGGCCAATAAATATACAAACGGTCGGTTTCACAAACAGGACATAGCTTAAACAAGGACTAGGCCTTATTTAAATTAGAACAGTATCATGACAAATATATATCACTGGCATATTTTAGGATATTTTAATAAAAGTTTTTTTCAAGTTAGACAGCTCAAGCATGCAATCTATTAGGAATAGCCTTAAGCCTTGTCCGTGTAACTAAAGTCTATTAATGTGTAGAATCATGTCTTGTAGTTTGGTATCAAATAAAACATTTGTTTCCTTGTCTCAGCACATATGAGGGCAACATGATTGCTGGAAGCCGATGTATGACAGTGGAACCTTTAGAAATCCTCAACCTACACAACCTGCCAGTCCCTATAAATTCTCCCCGAAACTTTAAGCAGCATCAAATTTCAGTGTTAGGTGGGTGAACTTCGATTTCGGAGGGTATTGCGGTAAGGAGAAGCGTGACAAGAAAGACTTCAAAGATTCATGATCTAGTTAATTAAAGTCACTTTTGATTCTGCCCGCACTCCATTCTCTCTCATCTTTCCCAGTTGATTACTGTATATACAGTACTAAATGAATGCCATTTAAGCAACAAATAGTCATTTTGTAATTGTATAACACATATTTTAATTTCAGATTTATGACAGAAATATCCATCCATCCACTATATACAATAGTGACACTGTTAAAAATGTTGCCGCGTTCAATTTTTAAGACAAATTAATTTAACTTTACAAGTAATTTAAACTTTCATTACATTAAACTCACTTAAAACACAGAGTCTATTAATAAATGCACCACAAAATCATAGGTAAATGATAAGAAATAAATAATAAATATAATCGATAGTAGAGTAAATATTGACTCTAAATATTGATTGTAATATACTCACTTAAAATCTCATTGCCTCTCCCTTGTATTAGAAGACATCCTCTTGTTGCATTCCTTAATGTTTTAGACTTTCCAAGCACAACTGCAATATGCTAGAATGACGATATCAATGCAACATCAATGTGCTTGGAAAAAAGTCTAAATGTATTATTTTCATATTGGCCAGCATCACTTTTGATCACCACTACTGTATGTTTGCCCGTACAGAAAAGACACATGGGCATTCTAATGAGCTTTACATGTTAAAATCATATGTGAGCACTCACACATTAAACACATGTGAAACACAAATGAAACATGGTTTTGGAAAGTTTTCCATGTGAAAAACAGTGATCATATTTTTTATTAGAAAATATTCCAAAAAATCACATTTCATGTGTGTTTCACGTGTTCCATGAGTGGTTCAAATATGATTTTAACATGTAAAGCTCATGTGATTCTCATGTGGTTTTTCTGTAAGGCTATGCATATATTTAAATTTATGGTAACACTTTATTTTGATGGTCCATTTGAGTATTAGTAGACTGTCTGCTTAATATCTGTTGATACTGCTCCTTCAACAGATATTTAACTGACTATAAGAAACTTTACAAGTACATGTCAACTTACACTAACCCTAACTCCAACCCCAACCCTAACCCCAACCTAACAGTCTACTTATAATCTAATGAGAATTAGTTGGCATGTAGATGCAATGTAACTTAAATTCAACAAACGGACCATCAAAATAAAGTGTGACCAGTTTTATTTAACTAGAGCTGTATTTAGCTGTAACTACACTGTTGATCCTACACAATGTTCAAACTAAAAAATACTTACATAAAAGACCTAGCTAACCCTAACCATTTCCCACTTTAAGATTGGCAAAAGTGTTTTGCAATAACATGAACATAAGTATACTTCATAATATATATTTGTAAATTAGGGTTAGGGTTAAAGACGCCGCCTTATAGAAACACTGCCAAAACCATGATAATGTTATATGACCGGTAATTGTTAGATACAGGAAATCAAAAATTCAAGGAAGTCAGAACCTCTGAGGTAGCCATTGATGAAGAATTCTCAAAATATTTTTTCTTTTAACAAGTAGATCAGACATTAGGGCAGTATGTTAAAGCATACTCACTTCAGGGAAATTTGCAAATAACTTAACTGGTCATTTAAAAAAAGAAAATGGTACTTTCAATTGTAGAATATTGCTTTCTTCCTTCTCTAGCTACTTCTAATAATTGTTCCACTTAAGTCTTAATGCACAGTGGTTCACAGAAAAAGCTAATGTCATTAAAGCTTGAAGTGCAGAAATGCACATGGTGCATTTTGGATGCATGCAGAGTGAGAACAAAATTGCTGACACCCACTCATATACACACATATAAATAGATATACTTTTATTTTCAACCCGAAACCTGAACCATAGATTGTATGCTGACATTATGTTTTAAACTGATGATGATCAGATAATGATATTTACAACAAAGTCACAAAAATACAAGATTCAACAATTCTTAGTTATAGGAAACACAGTATCACTATCATGTTTTATTTTATTTTTTTAAACCAGTGTCTTTCAAGAATCCAACATGTGTTGTTTTCCCTCCAAAAGTACCTTAATAGATTCTCATCAAATTGTGCAGCTGCTTTTTGTCTTCCCCAAGCCCATGTCTTAGTTTTTTTGTGTTGCACACCACCCTTTAGTAGAAGTCTGAGTCTGTGGTCTGCTCTGCTCTGCTCTACTTATCGTAAGTTTCACTATAGCCATCGCTTACCAGAAGTGACGGGAGACTGGGGGTTTCTCAGTGACATCATATCATGCGACGAGGCAGAGCATCCATATAGGGCTGTCACACTTGTGCCTGTACTAGAGAAGGAATTGCAAGCATCTAATCATCTTTTCAGTGTTAGCTAATTTTTAAATTATAAAAAACATAGTTTCTTTCACTCAGTAATGCTTTATTCTCTTCACTTTTGTGACTTTGTTTCCACTGTGGGTGCTGCAGTCTCCTTGTGTCTTTTTCAGCATGATTTAGATGAGATATTATCAAGATCTAAGATGGCTTTGACTTCCGAAGTAACGGGTGTTTAGAAGATCAACAGCAATGATATCCTGCTTAGTCATGATGTGTACTTGAAGCTTCACCTTCCAATTCCATCATTTTCTACAAATAAATGTACAAATAAATACAGTATGAAAGCAACATGACAGGCACATAATTTGGCTCACATTTGGTTTTAAGGTACATTTTTGCTATTAATAAACCATGAAAATTAAGGTAAATAAAGTACTAGTTTGCTGCTTATTAATAGTTAATAGTAAATATATTTAGTATTTATAAGTATTTAGTATAAGTATATAAGTATTAGTATTATAACTATTGTACTTATTTATAAGTATTAATAAACAGACAATATCTTAATAATAGGCAGGTAAGCCAGTAGTTTATTGTGGAAATTGGCACTTAAACTAAAGCATGTAATTTTTTTATACTTTATTTTGATGTTGATGTTAGACATCTATGCATATGTAACTTTGAAACTGCAAACTAATTCTCATAAGACTATTAGAAGTGTATTAGTAGACTTAATAGAGCAACGATAGGGTTAGAATAGGGTTAGGTGCAAAGTTAACTATAATTAGAAAAATGTTTGCAGATAGCTAAGACTCTACAGACGGTTAGATGAACTGTAGTTGCAAAGTTGCATATAGTCAATACATGTCTAAAGGAAAATTAAAATAATACCGATAAATATTTAACACGCATCACTGCAGCATTTGTCAATCTAATCTAATCTATCTATTTTTGTAACCAAACTCTATTCATCCACGAGGTTAACAATTGGGTGATGATTTAAATCAGAGAAGAAACAACATTAACAACAATGCTAAGCACAATATAATAATGGCTATTTATGTGCTTTTTGTTGATGCCAAAAGATGTCAGAACTCTAAATTATGATGCTGGCATGAACAAGTTGCATGGCATGCCATCAAGGTAAAATTATGTTCCAACAAGTACATGTATATTAAAAAAACGTGATTGTTAATTTGTTAGTGAACATCTAATGTATGTCACATACACTCTTGGCGTGCATGAGTTTTGCCAACGCATTCATGCGAAAAGTTCCAGATGCATGAATGACAAGCTGCAGGAAAAAAGCTCTGGGGAAAAAATTATTTATTCTGTAATCAGCTTGAATCAATGTAATCCAGCAACACGAGAATGTTTTCATGAAAAAAAAGGTGGATTGAATTCAAATTCGAGCTGACTCATTCTGGCAGGAAAGTGTCTTACGGACATTTGGATACTTCACACACGCAAAACACAAGCAAATACATAGAAATGGATCTTAAGAATATTTTACTAAGCAGACAAATGAATGCAAAAGTAAACAAGGACAAACATTTTAAAACAAAACTGTCTTATCTATTATTTCACCTGCGTTTACTGCAGTACACTCAATCTTTCACCGAAAGTACGTAAGCAATATGCATTTACTGTTTAAATAGTATTTACTTAAAAAAATGCAAAAAAAGATATTTGTACTAAAAGCACACAAATAACTAAAATATATTACTAGAAACAAAAATTCAGGACAAAAATTTGTCTTATTAGCTTGTTATTCTGTCCCTGCTTTAACTGGCGCATCTTAAAGTGATCGGGCAGAGATGTGGCATAAAGCATTATAGGTTGGAGTTCATGAAACATCATGACTCTCCTCAGTCATAATTTTCCTGAATCCTTTTCCTTGCATGTAGGAATGGAGGGTTTTCAGCTCATCCATGACCCTCTCCTGGATATTCACATTGCTGACCTTTAATTTAAGCAGATAAAGTTAGTAAGAAGAGAGGTTTAATGAGTCTGTCAGTAATTCATTACTAATACTTACCCTGTCATGAGCATTCTTCAGTTTTTGCAGCTGTAGGACTGCAAGCTGATATGGGGTCTGGATAGAGGAATGCATATGTGATTTAATTACTTTAAAGTACTGTTATTTACAAATATTGAACATTTATTTTAAATATTTACCATTGTGTGGAAGGCTGTAGTCGTGTCAGAATAATTATTTTGTGTGTCCGCATTCTTATATAGCTTGTTGCATTGATTTGTTTTCTGAAACAAAGGAGTAAATTTTCATTTAGAAACTAAACCAATATTTTTTGTTTCATATTAAAGTAAGATCAAAGCTTATTGAAGGCAAGCCTGAAACCTTTAGCCTAAAATGTATAATGGCTCATGCTAATGCTGCCTCAATGACAGTACACGGAAAAGGAGACTAAAAACGGCTACGTGATTGGCTAAGACGTGCTTCACGTGACCAAAGTAGGGTTGTGTGTTTTCCAATGGTAAATAATACAGACATTTCCATCTCCTTATATAGTAAAAAAAAAACTCTGGTAAGATATTGCTAGCATTGTTAATTAGCATGCTGCTGGAAAGACCAGCTTGCTACAATAATCTAACTTTAGCTAGAGAGGTTTTGCTTGGTAAATTCTAGAAGTGATATAGCTGTGGTGTACACCCATCAATCTAGCACAATTTCTGTGACACTGCACAACCATAATTATTATTTTATGTTATTTTAAGGGTAGGTTTAGAGTAGGTTTATGGTAGGGGTAGACATTAATAAAACACGATGTAATGGGTAATTTAATACATAAGATAAATAATTCTTGTTAACTTCCTGCATGAGCTGTATCCCTTCTAGCAACAACAGTTTTGATAGTTGTATCAGTGAAGAAAAGGGCATGCTGGTCTATTTTATTGTCTCTCTCTCTCTCTCTGAGATACAATTACAGCATTCAGTGATACTGCAGTGATACTCAGTGAAATGGTTCATTCAGAAAATTGAAAGCACTAACCTTAGAAAGGCAGTTTTTAAGTTGAAACATAATGTTTATAAGCTCATGATGGTGGTTGATGTTTTCTGTTTGATGGACAGATGACTTCCCCTCCGTTCTAATGAGAACATCTTGAAACAGGTCGATCACTTTCAGCAGGACACAGCTGTGAAGAGTTTTCTGATGAAAGAAAATGATACAGTTCAGTTTACACTCAATTTGATACCACCAGAAATGTAGAAAATGTGAAAGAATGCCACCAAAGGTTTCCTGAGGTAAATCTGGATCGTATTTCTGTACTCACTAGATAATGCAGAAATGAAATAGACATGCATATGGTAGGTGTAAAACCATTCTTTATGGTTAGGGACTAGGCCTATATATGACCTTATTGAGCTTTGACTCTTAACAGACCTCCCAATTTATTTGATTGATTCATTCATTCATTTTCCTTCGGCTTAGTCCCTTTATTCATCAGTGGCCGCCACAGTGGAATGAACTGCCATTTATTTGAATACATTTATCTTATTTTCAAATATATACTGATTTAATTCAATAACTGTAGTAACTCATAGAAGTATAATATGATAAGCCATGAAATGACGTCAGACAACGCCTCTTACCTTTTTCCGAATTTTGTCAAAGTAACTGTGCCTGAGGAGGATCTTCTCACCATCTGCAACGATCTGAGAGAATGATTCAAACGTTCACATACTGAAATACCCCCAGTCTTCAGTTGCTAAACTGATTGCAAACATAAACAGCTTTTCTGTATGATATTATTCCCATGGCCGTATCACTTTCACTTTGCTCATTAGTTTTGTAACACATTGCATGTGATCAGTGCACAATTTAAGCTGTAATACTCTATTATTAAGTATGACCATTTGTACTTACCACATCTTTGCTGACATGCTCTACCATTTTCGACAACAAGCTCAAATCAAAGCAAGGTTTCTTGATGATGCATTTGACATCTTGGGATATCATCATGCATTCACGTATAGGAATGCTGAGCATTAGAATAAAGTAAAAATACTGCAATGCTCTTGCCATACTCAGTCCCAGAGTGACTAAATGAAAGTTTCTCAACGGTGGTCCGGCTGAGAAACCGGTCTCATTCCTTTTCTTCCTTCTTTAGCTCCACTCCGGTTCTCACCTTTGTATTTATTCTAGTTTCCTGGTGACGTCAGCAAAGTCCTACTTTTTGTTCCAAAAAAAGACAGGTGATTATATCAGATCAGACAGGTGAATAGCAGTATAATCCAAGCATTGTATCTCTATCCATTGGGATCATGTATGGGCTTAGATTGCCACTGCAGAAATACAAAGTTTTCTAGCTGCTTCATGCTTTTCAAGGCAGCTAAAATAAATCAAACCACCACAAAATTGTATCACAACGGTATAATGAGGTCATGACATTTATGCGGCTTGAGGATGTCCCAGATTCAAAATCTTGATGCAAACCACAGTCTTGGTCAAGAAAAGTTCATTAAGGGTGACAAAAGTGCCATTATAATTATAATTTTACAAAAGACAGCACAAAAAAATGTATGTTGCATTTGGTGTTTTAAGACTCTATCGCTACAAATAAAAAAAAAAGAAATAGGCAACTAGACGATAACCAACCAATAAAGTGATAAGTGGTCTCTAATGGAAACTAAGGGGAATTTAAAATCTAGGCCACTTTCCAAAATCTCATTTCATCTCATTCTTTTTTGTTGTTTTGTTCTTTGAGGTCAGAATCATCAAAGGTAGCATTTGTTACTTTGTCACGTTATAATTTTAGGGACTTTTTCATTTTAATTAAACTTGTTTAATTTTATTTATGTTTGTAATATGATGATTCGGTTGGAAACATTTTCTATTATCTTGCCTTTATCTGTTATTTTAGACAAATTATTGAAGTTATGTAGAGAGTAGCGGTTTTGTTCCAAAACTATGTTGAAGTGTAACATCTAACATAATAAATAAATGTCCACTGAAAACAAACGTAGCAAATCCAAGTGCAGTTTAAGCAAAATATGAAAAAATATAAAAATTAAATGTAAACATGGGGAGAATTAACTCTGATGAACTTGCTTAGACTTGAGGTGTGTAAGTTATGGCTTCTTATATCCCCTAAAAAAGGTTGTCTTCTTATTTAGATGTGTATGTCACAGAACCTGCTTGGTGGGATATGTCATTTCCACTGTTTGTTGAGTTTGTGTCATGTTTATGCTACATCATGTGGCATGACGTAAAACATTTTACAAAAGTAACATAAGGAGTATTTTTACATATCAAACAAATGGGTTCTTTGTTAAGACATTGAAAAAGGTAGCACATGACTAGATTACATCAGAGTACATAATGTAAAAAAGGCTTAATAGTGTAGATGTTACTTATAAACATGTTATAGTGTGTGTTGAAAAGGATATTTATCTCAATTTATGATAAAAATAATAACTATAAAATTATTCTCCTGACCATAATTCAGTGAATCCTACCCCATACCTTAACTTAACAGCAAGTTACTAACTATTGATAAGTCTTAAATTAGATGCTCTTTTGTAGCAAAAGTCATATTTAATAGTCTGATCCATCAGTGGATTCTAATCAACATGATTCATAGTTAGTTGGCAAATATATTTGAGTAGAGATGTTCATGACTCATGTCTCACAAAGAAAACATTATCTTATAGGTTTGTCCACATTGTTAGTGCTTACATAATATAAACAGTTTTACAGTCAACTGTTTTAATCTAAACTTCTGATTACACACTTATTTGTCCATAAAAATGAATTATTAAAGATCAGCAGATGATAAGATGTGTACCTGGGTGTGCAATCCCCACAAGGGGTTGGTGAGAGGAAGGGGGGGATTTCCATAGACTTATCCTCACTTCATTACAAAGACAATTGTTTCTTTGAAATGGGGGTCAGTGTAAACAGGATGCAGTTTGAGCTGCTTAAAGATGAAAGGAATCACACCTTTGTGTACTGGCACGTATAAAACAAACATCATAAGGCTCCTAGAGTTTTGTTACATCCCAGAGATGAACGTGTGTGTCTGAAACGTGAGAGTATTCAAATTATGAGTAATTCATTACTTTTTCCTTCCACTGTGGAAAAAACGAAGCCAAAATGTATTAGACATGGCACTTGTCATTTTGTGCTGATTATGTCATTAGTCAGTTCGCCTACTTTTTTTTTTTGAAACCTATGAATTTGGACTTCAATAACTACATACAGTGTGTGTGAAAGTTAAGCCAATATTTAATAGCTTTAAAACTTGAAGTATGGTGAAGTTTCTAAATAGATGATAGTAAATATGATATCATATTTCCTGCATTGATAATACAGGCATTGACCCTGAAAGGCAGTGTTACAAATGTGGATTTTATTGCCAAGTTTTGTATTACCTAGTTACTTTTCACATTGTAAACTGGTTTAATACATTGTGAGCTTGTCCATTGTTTTCCACTTCAAAAGGCAGTCAAAAATGCATTCAAGCCAATAGCTTTCGTAATGTAAACACTCATGTACTGATTCGTTAGTACTTGTGTGACACAATATATATGTATATGTGTATGACAATATGAAAGGGAAAAGTCTCTTGACCTGAACATTTGAGGGCTTGTTAATTCCAAGTGGAAGCAGTCATTCATCTTTCATCACTGAAAATATGTTAATACCAGGTTGAAACAGTGCCATAGATAGAGATGGTATTAGTAAGTTAAGTATTGGCATTCGATTGGACAAACCATGATTCCCCTTCAACGCTGCGTCAAATATCAATGCTATGGGACTTCGACGATCACAAAGTGTTCCCATAGTATCGATATTTGATATAGCGTTGAAGTTCCCTGAAATGGAACGTCCCAGGTTAGCAATGTAAATATGGTTCCCAAAGGGCAACGAAACATTGCATCAAATATTGACGCAATGGGAACACTTCGTGATTGTCGAAATCCCATAGCATCTTTATTTGACGCAGCGTCAAAGTTCCCTGAAGGGGAACTGTGCAGTTCAGAGTGACTCATCCATATGGCACCCATTTTTTCCACCAGTGACCGCTCTGCAAACCAACGTTAAAGCTAACAATTCAAACTAAAACCACAATATTTTTTTCCCATCTCTTCTCTTTGACTCAAACTGCAAACACTGAACTTGTTTACAGAAACAATGATTGCATGTGTTTGCTTACATGTTGCTAAAATAAAAAGGTGTTGCATAGCTTTCCCACAGTGGTATGTTTCACTCTTTCGTTCCATTCCATTTCTGTGCAATAAGCAATTTTTACTTTATTACGTACTATATGTCAGCATCTTGTCTGCACCAGACAGAAGCACCAAACTGCATCATGTCAAGTCAAAAGCAAACAAAATATATTGTGTTTTCTACATTGGAGGCATCATACAGCACCACAGTCAGTAAATAAATGTCAAGTTGGATTCGTTCTAATATATTATGTCTGTAAACCATCTAATGGATTTGCAACATTTGCTTCCCAGTGCAAACAAGCTCAATGTACATGTCTAAATAATGCCTGCCTTGTTTGTCTGCTTGTTTGTTAAGCTGTCCGCAAGATTATTAAATTTGATAAAATTTATTTTAAAAATTAAAAATGCAAAAGCACTGCATATTCTGTATAGGCTTATATTTAAAAATATATGCAATAGAGGCCAAAGATGATATCAATGTCAGTGACCACCTGCATGGTCACTAAAAGCAAATGTTGTGCAAAAAACAAACAAATTTTAAACATATGTGAGCGAGTTGTTAGTGCATTTGTTTTGTTGCACATCTGTGAGAATCTTTCTTACTGTTCACCTCATTAAAGTGAAATAAACCTGGCTAAACCACAAACAAATCCCTTTGCAGTGATTTTTGAAACTGTGGAGAAAGCTGATATATCTTAAAATGGGTAATTTCATGACTTTTAAATCAATAGGGAAAGAAATCCTAACCATGATTAGATTCATAAAGTTTTCAAAGGCAATAGAGGAGAAGCAGGAAATCACGGATGCTGTTCAAGACTGTTCTCTCACTCTCTATTATACAGATTATTTGAAAGATTATACTTCATTTATAGACTGCTCAAATACATGTACAATATACATATGTCGATTTGTTTAGATTAAGTACATTTGTTGATCTGTGTCAATGTTTCTTTGTGATGGTTTGCTCCGCTTATCACTGGACTGTTTTAAGTTATTATTTCGGGGTTTTCTGTATATTGTGCAAGAGCATCCAGTAAATATTTGAAACTTTAGTAAAACCAGAGTCAACTATTTGCCCGATTGAACGTTTACTGATACATGTAGATTTGATGTTAATGCATCATGAGCAGATGAAAAGGCTGAGATTATTCAATTTATGACATTATTGATTTTTTTCTATTAGCGCAATGGATCAAGGGTCCTCTGCATGTGATGTTGCCATAATCTACAGTTTAAATATAGCAAGTAAGACTAGTCAACCACCTTAGCACTGCAATGTTAAACCTACATAAAACCTGAATACGGAAATTCAGAAAGTCAATTTAAAGGGCTTCTGGTTTTGTTCTCAATACTATTCATTGACGCGAATAGTGTCAGCAAATTAAACAAAAGCCACCCTGCTAAACAAGTTCTTGGTTTTCCCCCTGTGAAATAATAAGTGTGAATTTCCTACTTTTTTGAGGAAGTCACAGTGAAACCTTATATGAACAAATCTGTGTTGTCATATACAGTAGTTGCTATTTTACAGTGCATTGTGAATGTGATATGTGGTAGGCTACCTTCACCTGCTGTCAAACCAGTTCAATGACAATCTGTGTGTGTGTGTTTGTGTGTGTGGCATCTGGAAACATAATTATTTCCTCAGAAATTATTTTAATTATATTTGCCATTTTTGCAGGTTTTTCCTAATTTTTTTTCAAAATGTTTAGCATGAAAGGAGTTCATGCTTTTTCTTATACATTTGTTTGATGTTTGTTTCTTAATTGGCTTTTGCTATATATTTCCTGATTTTACAGTTTTATTTTGGGGGTAATGGTTTATTTTGCTTTCAGAGTTGGGTGTCAGTGGCAATGAGACTGATGACAAAGGGTTTCAGAGGCTGGGGGAAGATGGAGATGTTTCTGTGCCTAGCAAACACATGTTTTGGTTGTATATAGTATAAATATAGTAAAAGACTGCCAAAAGTCAAGTAAATCAGCACAAAATGTATAAAAAAAAATGCATTTATTTAGTCATAGACTTTACCAATTTTGAACATGCTTCAAAAACATGCTTCCATAGTTAAAATAATTTTTCAAATAAATAAGAACAAATAAATAATGTCAGTTTTTTTTTTTTTAAATGTATACAAAATTCATAAATAGAATAAATAACAAAAATAATTTCACACCATTTTATGAAACAAAGATCAACCTCTATTTAAACTTTTGCTTCTTGATGCTTTAGCCTGTCGTCTCTTGCGTTCTTTATTCTTCAAGTTTTTCAGCAGAGTTGCTTCTCTATAGACGCGCTTCAGCTCAAACAAAGCCTTGCGCTGGACAATCGGGTCATTTTCCTGCAATTGCAAAGCATTTGATTAGTGATATGTCTTTATGATGTCATATAAGCATATTTGTGTTTTACCTTCTAAGTTAAGAAAAAAAAAAGTACATTCATACAAATGTTTTATAGCATATTACTTTATGCATTGTAAAGAAAAAGTATTTTCAAAAAGCCAGGCCTACAAAACTTCATTACAGATGTTTAGATGTAAAACTCCTTTTGTGTGGTTACCATAGGCAGCCTTTTAACCAAGGTTGCATTCAATGTGAATGAAAGGTCATTAATATAATTCAGTGGCATGTGAAGTAAAAATGTCCTCTCTTTTTTAGCTGTGCTAATTGAATGCAGATTTTGGAATTTTCATTGATGCATTAATAAAAATGGAAGTAAAAATCTGCTTTATTGAGAAAATAAAATGCAAGAAAGTGTCTACATATTAAAAAAAAAAAAAAGTAAAGCTAAATTATTTTTACAGTATTTTAGAATATATATTTTACATGCATGTCATTTTTCATTATTATTTCATTTATATTAATTTATATAATTCATATAGTATTATTTGAACCAATAACATTTCCTCAATTCACTGTCCATTTGTAGGTGTGGCCTTTCTATATATGATAGAAAGGCCACATCATTCTATGATGCTCAGTGCTTTTTGTTGTCAAGTTTGGTTTCACAGAATTTGAAACTATTCTCTCACCTTGATCGCCCATAGCGTTTCTGCATATGTCCTGAGGTCTGCACTCTTGCCTGGGAAGTAGCTTTCTTGCAGTTTTTTCAAATGCTCTTGAACATGTGCCAGCCTCTCTTTTGTAGCTTCATCCAGGCTGTCATTCTGCATGCGAGTGAATATCCTACTGTATGTGTCCATTACAATGCTCATCAGTAGATTCTGCTCACTTTCCTGCCCCCCCAAAAAATAACACGCTTGATTACACCGTGTGTTCAACACAGGATATGCATTGTCACAGCATGTGTCAAAACAATGTGCCCTTTGGCTTAGAAAGGTAGGGCTGCTAATTCATATAGATACTTTAAGCCTAAATACTAGGCCATTGTGAAGTTGCACGAGGTTATTTACCTCAAGATTCACCTTTAAATCTTTCAGGATTCGCAGGAAGATTGGGTGTGCATTATGTAGCTGAGAATCTTCTTTTATCTGAAAGAAATTAAAAGGTCATCGTTTACATAGGTTACTGGTTCAGACATCTGACATCATTTCAAGATCGCGACTCAATCAGATAAATGTGTTTATTGCTATTATCATACCACATATGAAACTCCACCTACAGACTAGACATGTTCCTCCATGCCTTAGAGTTTCAGTCTATTTGGATGCCAGACTTCACTTCCTGTTTTGTACCAAAATACCTCTTAACCAATTGCAGTAAAAGTTGACTCGTTTTTAAAAAGCCAGCTTGTCCAATCTTGAAGGCCGTATCCCAAACAGTACACCTTACTTATATCTACCAGTTAACCTTATAGATTTTCTTCACTTTCTGTCTGCGATTTGGCATATGGTGGAAATCCAGCCATATACTTACATAGTACGCTTTGAGCTCTTCGATGCTCTTGTCCAGGTTCTCTGGGACGCTGGCTTCACCATATGTCATCCATCCCAAAAACAGCAAACATACTCCCCAAACAAAGCCCATCATGTGTTGTGCAATCATAGTCCTTTTTTAGTTGTAGGCAATCGCTGAAATTAGAGTAAAGCCAAAGTTGCCTTTTTACGCTGTCTCGCGACACCCGACCGTTCTCGTGTCCTGACGATGGTCTGAATGCATGTGTTCGAGTGAATGGGGTATTTATAGTTATGTGTGAAAGCAAGCGAGGGAGCTATGATCTAGGTGTGAAGTTGTGTGGCTTTGTCAGCCGAAGTTTCCTTTAAATCAAAATGCACCATGATACTACTCAGCAACACCGGCCCACCACTCATCTTCTCTGTTGGAATCCTGAGGATGACACTAGGTGGGGCTGTTGGTGGTTTTGTGGTAGGGAATCTTTTTGATGATTACATCCAAGGCATGAAGGGGTCCTGAATGAATCTTGAAGCATGGTTGGACTCTTCAGTCATGCGATCATGCATAAATGGTTGTTAATAGAAGAAGAAGTAGTTGGTTTATTCTTATCTAGAGTTTCGAATATTGACCTTGCACCAAATTCAGCAGCTTTCGAAAAATGTCTAACTTTTCTTTTCAACATCTGCATGCAGTGGTGTGCAATGAACTGTTCACACAGTTCCTGAGTTCAATGTGACAACTATAGGAAATCAATAAAGTTTATTTTATTTTATTGTACTCTTAGGCCTTTAGAGAGATTTTTATTTAAGCCTATAAGAGTATATAAGCATATATGATGGATGTTGCATGATTAAGCTTGACTTTTTTATTGTTGGGTTTATCTTTTTGTTTTTGTTTCGTGGAAACTATTACAGAAGTGGGCTGAAACACTCCCTAGAAGTTCCTTAGAATCACACATATGATCTGGCACAAACTGGGCAACATTTATAGATAAGTAAATAAAGAAGAACTTTCTCATGGCTGAATAAAAAAAAGAGTTCTGAGTTCTGCTGTCACTCATCATGAGATGTTGCATTTGAGGTTTTAACACTTCATCAGCTCATTCCTGTAGAGAGAGAGAGAGAGTGACAGAGAAAGAGAATGAGAGAAAGGCAGACAAAAGTGATGTGTTGTGTGAGACATGTACACTTGACAAAGGGAAACTACTTTTCTTATCAGGTCAGCTGAGATGATACTACAATATATTTATGTAGGAATATGTATCCAGGGAGGCCATCTGTTATTTGAGAAAGTGCCTGCAATTATCATTGGTATGACGAAATGTCACCATTAAGATCCTCAAAACCATTAAATTTTGGTTAGACCAAAAACTTGAATCATAACGATCGCATTTACATCCATACGTAATAAGTAGGAAAAGGGTGATTTAAATTCCTAACTGCTGCAACTTAATCACTCCAGACCTCAATGTCGAAGGTATGTCTCAATTTCCAGTTGAGTGTTGCCGGCATGGTTGATTTTCCGCGGCTGTGGTTGTAGAGAGGTGTTACCCTAGACTCCTCTATATACATCATTCAAACCACGTGGAAACCCAAAAGGATATTCCTTCTACGAAATGCTTACTTTTCATCTTTGTACAGTTTCGTTGTCATCAATTGTCAGCTCAAAATTCCATATTTTGCCAAATATAGGCCTACTGAAGATGTAATAGGATCAACTCCTTAGACTACTAAGAGAATGAAATTATAATACCTAAATTATAAGGTCACTGCTGAGTCCTGCTTGAAGTCATCATAAGGAGTTCCATATATTCTGAGGCACTGTATAAAAAACTTAAATGAACTTCAATTATTGTACCATGAAGATAGATAACTAACAAATATTTCTAAAGGTTAAAGCAAAAATAAGTAGAAACTAGTGTTCAGGCCCTTTCTTTAAATGACTTCAGCACATCTGTGACCACAAGACATTAATCTCTTACACTGTGTCCAGACAACACACAATGCAAGAAGATTACAGTGACAAGCAATTTGGCTGTCTGTACCAAACACATTTGGTCTGTGACATGACAGAAACATTGAACTACCAGCCACTGCACTACCAACGAAATGGTAAAGGCTATTAATCTAGTTAACACATATCAAACCGCTTTAACATTATTAATAGGCTACTAAGTGACTAATGTTGTTGGTTTGCACTGAATCACAGTTCTGACTTTCATTTTCAAACCATTTGCTAGTTGTTGTTTTTTTTTTAAGATCTGAGGTGGACTATCTGCTGCTGCTTTCAATAGTATATATAATAAATATCACAAAAAAGGTATTTAAACTAACATTTAACACTCAATAAAGCACATAATCTGAACCTGAGGTAGTATATGCGGTTGGTCTGGTGCGACATCGCGGAAGTAGAAAGCATTTCTAAAATAGATATTCTGCACGTCGTCATTGCAGATGGTTAGGACAGAAACTCCTTAACTCCGAAACTTTCCTAACAGGAAAAGTTAGATTTTATCATGCATCACATCTCCATGTGTAGTTAGGATACAGTGTTACACTGCTGTACTGTGATCTTGTTTACTGACTGTAATGTTTTTTAGCCAGTACATTGTTGCCAATGATTTTCCATTGATTTTCAATCAGGTTTAGATCAGGACTCTGTGCTGCCCTTTCATTATTTCAATGTTGTCAGTTTCAAGGTACTGCTTTATCCATTTTTGTTGTCCTATGTGAAAAATGCTGGCTGATTGAGTGATGAATGCAGGGAAGGAACTGCATGTCGTTGGAGAAGCTTCTGATGAACATCTGCCTTGCCTTGCCTTGTAGAAAAGGCCAAATTCCTGCATAAGAAAACATCACTAAAACCATGACACTTCCACTTTCACAAACTTTTAAAAAATAATTTTGGCTTCAGTTTTTCCCCAGGTTCATGATGAACATAAATTCGTTCATTCATTTTCCTTCGGCTTAGTCCCTTTATTCATCAGGGGTCACCACAGCGGAACGAACCGCTAACTTATCCAGCATATGTTTTACACAGTGGATGCCCTTCCAGCTGCAATCCAGTACTAAGAAACATCTACACACACTCACATTTACACACATACACTACGGCCAATTTAGTTTATTCAATTCACCTATACCGCATGTCTTTGTGGGGGAAACCGAAGCACCTGGAGGAAATCCACGCAAACACGGGGAGAACATGCAAACTCCACACAAAAATGCCAACTGGCCTAGCCGGGACCAGCAACCTTCTTGCTGTGAGACGACAATGCTAACCACTGAGCCACGTGTCACCCTGATGAACATAAAGTTTACCTAAAATAAATTTAACTTGGTTTCATCACCAAAGGGAACTCTGTCAGCAAACGATATTCTGGCCTTCTGACTTTTTCATCTAATAAGAGATTTGACCACAGCAGATACTGGGCTTTCAGTGTAAATTCTCTTAAACTTCCAAACACTATATGCTGAGACAGATGCAAAACTGAACTGGTGAGCAGTTACGTCTGCAGTTTTGAACAGGTTACCAATTGAAATCTCCACAATATACTGTACTATACTCTTGTTTAATTGTCTTTCATGCATGACCAGCCTTTTCGGTGGACAATGTAACAATGCAATATTCTAGCAATCACAGATTTGGAGCGACCAACTCCTCTTGCAATGGCTGAAAGGTTTGCTTTGGCCTTCATTGGACAAACTGCTGTTGGAGGGTTTCAGTAACTTTATTTTGCAAAAACAGTGAAATCTGTAAAGTTAGACATTTACAGCAATTATCACCTGATTGTCAAATTGGGAGTATCTAAAGGTTTACTTAAATTTTGATCAGTGTTTTTTTTTTTTTTTTTTAAAATATCTCATTTAAAAACATTTTTATACTGTGATTCAGGATATTTGTAACTCATGAAATATGCTTAAAGAACTTGGATAACTCCAAATAGGACTGAACAGTGACCTCCCATTTGGATCTCTACTGTATGTCATTTTTACTACTATTCTGAAAAGCATTATTTTATCAAGTTTTCACTTAACTCCGACTGACCAATATTTTTGCAGTATGTCAGCATCTAGCATTGACCCATTGAACTTTTAGTTCATTGACCCATTGAGCTTCAAGCAGACCAAAAAAAGTCAGGTAGAGTATTTAAGTCTTTTTTAACAGAACATTTTTATATGGTTTAAGTGTGTATAACTTTGTAACAAACGAAAGCATAAATTAATGCAAAATTCATTTTATTGAAATTCATCATTCAGCCAGTGCAGCTCACAAAATATTTCAAGCAAATCTATTGTCAAAAACCAACCGTTTCCATTTCTGTACACTGTAAATGATGCAAACACACGTGATGAAAATAAGTTAGATTATTAAATTAAGTTGTGTTGTGTTACGGTGTAGTAGAGTACATTATAAAATCAAACTAAATAAATAATTACATATAACTTACATATAAATAGGCTAATACAATAGCAAAGCACTAGTTTACTACACAAACGTCAGGACCCTTTGGATCTTCTCAGTGGGCCTTGTCATGCTGTTTTTCTGAGGAGGCCCGATAATACACCATCTCAAAGACATTTAATGCTCTTTCTTTGATTGTTCCATTTTTTGCCTGAATGAGAACAAACATATAGTTATATAGTTATTTAATAGTTTTCTTTTTTTAGATATCTTATTATGAAGATCAGTTAAGTAACTGAAAGTGTGAACTTTTCACAATAAAGTTTCACAGTAAACTTTTATTCTCTTTGTTTACCTTGACTGAGTGAATAGTCTGGAGCTCCCTCCATACTTCATGTTCTTCATTGTACTTGTGCTTCAACTTTTTCACCTCGCTGATTACTTCTTTAAGACTGTCTCTCACTTCTTTATTCTCTGACTTGTTCATCATGTCTTGGAAAATGTCTTCATAGATGCTCAGCATTCCTTCAAGCAACAGAGCCTGGCAAGTGCAGGTTTTCTTAGACTGAAGAAAATAAGCATAGTTAGTATGATAATCTAAAAAAACATTACATTTTAAGTTCCCATTTTAGCATTTTGCACAGTAAAAACTTACATTCAGTTGGTCCAGATAAGAAACAAAAATAGATTTTCCAACCCATTCTTTTGCACCCGTGTTCTAAAGAAAGTGCATACAAAACAGTGACCGTTAGTAATGCATCGTGCATCTTAATTTCAAATCTAAAATCAAAATGTCACAAAGTTCATCATGCAATTGGTGTGGTTTCGAAACCACCAGCCGTTCATCCTAATATAATCTACAAAACTGATATGAGTTGAATCTAAAATGATTCACCAACACAAACCTTTGAAGACACTGCAGAAGATTATGACAGTAGATATCACTTACATAATGCATAATCAATTTCTTGATATTTTCTTCCAGAATCTGGTTCTTCTCATTCCTGGACCGTCGAAATCTGTATGTGCTGCTTGTCTGAAGAGATGCTATAAACAATAGTCCACAGAGAAGCACCATGTTGAGCCAGGAATGCATTTTTGTGTTTGTGTTTCAGTGCTATGAACCAAATGAATTTAAGCACGATATTGTGACCTGATGTTAGTCAGTAGGTGAATGTTGATGATCGGAAAGGGGCTGGGGGTTTATATAGGCAAAGAACAACAGTAGGACGGCTGCAGGGGATGTGCTTTGGGTTTTGGGGTTTCTGTGGGCTCCTGTGTTTCTATGACAGTTTCCTTTAAATCAGAGATGTGATGTGTCTTAACTTGGTGATGTCACACTAACGCCGAACCCCAAGATCAACTCAAGGGTTTTTTTGAGTGGACACAGTGGTCTTTGACAATTGCAAGTGATGGCAATTGTCATTTGGACCATCATGAATTTGGGTAAAGGGCTCATTGACATACGCAATAAGTCAGTAACATGCTGGAAGTTGGTTTGCTATCTAATGTTTTTGTGTGTTGATGTGAAAATGAAACTTGTTATCAATGAATATCAGTTGGTTTTCCAAGAAAAACGCACTGGCAATCTGTTTTTTTATTTTTAAATGAAATTGTCTTTGCATGTGCACTGTTTGCATGCACTCCTTTTTTAAACCACAAGTGTTTGTTTACATGTGTGAAAGTGCATATGTTGGCATAAAAATCCATATCTCTGTATGTGTGGTGCAAATTCCAGGCATACTGAAAAACGTCTTTTAATCAATTGGTAAATAATTCATGTGAACATGTTGCATATTCTTTGGTACTTCTGATCACATATGCATTACTTTGCATTGGTGGTTGATTTGTGGTGATGTAAATTTGCTTAAGCTACAACTAACAGCCTGTGGCCACGTTGTTTTTTGGTTGAATTCCCCTTCAGTCTTACTGTGGTATAGTAACAAACATCAGTTCTCTGAATCTGAACCTCGGAAATCTTTAAACCTTGTTAAAGTTGTGCATAGTATGGATACAATACCATACAGTGCTAGTTTCAGGAACGGAAACTCTCCTATAGCTCAAATACTTGAGCGTTAACAGTTTTAAGGCATACACTGCTAAAATGTGACTCTTGAATGCATTGTTGGCTATTTGGTTAAAATACCTGACAAATTTAAAATAGCAAAAGATTGGCTCAGCAGCACTTTGCATACATGCTTAATCTACACTGTAAAAAGCAATTAGTTGACTTTACTTAAAAACTGAGTTACCAATTGCGTTTAAAGTGATTTGTTGATGTTACTTCAAAAAGTGAGTAAACCCATTGCTTTAAAATTAAGTAAATGAACTATGTTCATATCTATAATAATAGGTTAAGTCAACCTAGCTAACTTAGCTAAGTAAACTTAGTAAATTAGTTTCAAGTTACAACAGTTACAATATTTTTTAAATTAAAGCAATTATTCGCTTTTTGCTGTGTAAGTCTGTCCAACCAACGTTATCACACAGCAATTCATAACTTTTTGATTTAGTGGCTAATTCATATGAAATCGTACAATCTAATTCATTGACAGTTGGGTTTAGGGGCGGGGTTGGGTGCCACGCCTCCTTTTAAAAATCTTACATTTTCGTACAACTAAACTGATAAAACGTAAAATAGTTACGTTTCCTCATGAGATCAGGCTGGTCCAACTTGTTTAATGTCATTTTTACTGTGTGTCTATTTTTTCATATTGTTTTGTATGTGCATTTTATATTTTTATTACATAAGAGATTAATGCAGAAATTGTGATTTTATTGGTTCAGTCCTATGTGAAAATAAATCATTATAATTTATGTAACTGGCAACCAGAGGAACTCAAGATCAACTGCTGGTCTGATGTTTTCCTCAGTAGGGCTGATCAAGCAAAATGAGAAATCCTTTCAGTTTCATAATATTTTCTATAGTTACGTCTATGGAATATGGAAACAGGTTAGTCTCTATAATAATTCACACAAAAAAACATGATGCACACCAGTAGCCAAATGTTTGGGCTATGGATAAATATACACTCAAATCCAAGCCATTTTGATTGTCCATGATGAACTCACAAATGTTTATTTATATACATATTTTTCCATGCATGTAAATTAGGTTTCATGCGAATGAATACATGTGTGCATTGTGTCTTTTCCATCAATTATTATTGAGACTATTTACACATTCACTCAGTCTTTTTACCTCTAAGGTTGATTTTCACTTCTTTTATCTCCGTTTTTTATTCCTTGTCTCAGAAAAGTTCTTCATAAATGTTCCTTCTTAAATGTTGCAAATAGTCAGCATTCCATTGAGCAGGAAGAGTTTTTTTAGATGTCAGTATCACATTTCAGAAATAACTATTCTGTGCTATTTGTGTGCTAAAAAGAAGACAAACTGAATGTTTTTAATGCTTTGCATTGTAGCTTTGTATTCCATTCTATTATAAGTACCATACAATAATATGGTGATCTGTGTGCTTGCACAAATATGTAAAAACAAATAAATGCAGAGGTTACTTAAAGGTTTTACAAATGTTTGATTCTTTTAGCTTAAGATGAGCAATATCATGAGGGTGGTATGAAATTCCCTAACAGATGTTTTTGTGATCAACTTTTCTATTAATGTTTCATTTAATCTGTATATATCATACAGGATATACACAGTACTGTCATAAGGATTCATACTGTATTAGTGGTGTTTATTGAATGTTGCCATGGTTGCAATTTACAGACTTTCAAGAAAGTGGGTGAGCAGCCTTGTGCAATGAATTATGACTCATAACTATCAAACTGAAAGTTAAGTCACCACCATATACTGTGTGTGTATATATATATATATATAAAATGGTAAAAAGTATACCACTGTTGTATGGAAGGCCATTTTCAGCTGCAAATAAACAAAATAAAAATCATTCTTAATTATCCTTTTTACTTTTTTATCATTATTATGACTTAGCATATCATCATGTCATCTTGTTGTCTAATAATGTCTAACTATTTTTTTTTATCAAATGTGGTATAAATCATTTTCTTTCATTCATTGAGCACTTTTGGCAACATTAGAGATTTTTATGTTTGTTTGTTTTTCAAATAATTTGCATATGTGATGGTGTTTCTGTAGCTCAAACAATAATGCAAGCATGTGGTTGCAAAAGTTATAGGTTCATTTACAATGAATTGCATGATTTGCATGAATTACAATGAATTGCATTCATTTACAATAAATTGATGAAATGTACAACTTCAATGCAATTTAAGTGACTTAACAGCGTCCACTAAATGCATACATGTAAATTATTCAAATAAGTAGTATTGTGCTAAATGAAATCCACTTATTTTCCCATTATTTCAGAAAGCATATCATATAGTCATCTGTAATTGTAAATGTAAAGTTAAACACACACGCACACACACGTGCACACGCGCACACACACACACACACACACGCAAACACACACGCACACATACACACACACACATATATATATATATATGTATGTATATATGTAT
>CAIGQV010019029.1:8045505-8073210 GCA_903798115.1 Danio jaintianensis | reverse complement strand
CGCTGTGGCGACCCCTGATGAATAAAGGGACTAAGCCGAAGGAAAATTAAAGTGAATAATATAATATAATATAATATAATATAATATTCATTCATTTTCTTTTCGGCTTAGTCCCTTTATTAATCTGGGGTCGCCACAGCGGAATGATCCGCCAACTTATCCAGCACAATGCACCGCTTGATACTATATAGCTGAACATGAACATGTATTTAAGTGCATAAATAGACGTTCATGTTCAAATAAAGTGTCAAACTGTGCGTACATTGAGATCGCAGGGCAACAAATGCTGTTATCCCACATTTTTCAGATATTTTACCGTTTTGCGAGAGTGAGCAAATAAAAAGTGTCAGTAGACATGAATTGTTTTTATGTGCAGTGTGCTTAAAATTAGTTTTGATGCTGTGTTTTCCAAGTAAAGTTAGTCACATTTATCTCTTGAACTGTAATAAGAGACAACACCATCTAGATCAGTGCTTTATCAATTACAGTCTGCACTGGAGTGCCATTGAAATGCTGTGTAGTAATGGAAACAGAAACAAGCAAAATGGCAAGCTTAAATCCGATTTAAACTTATATTTATTTTGAAGGTTCACAGTCAATAATACATCACATACAGCAATGCACAAAAATGCATTTAAATGGTGACACTGGCAGTATAGAATGATAAGGCATACATAAATATGACAATCAATCAATCATTTTCTTTTCGGCTTAGTCCCTTTATTAAATAAATATGACATTTATAGATTAAAAGAATACATTTTCTCAGTGTCACGAATGACTAATAATAATAAAAAACAACAACAAAGTAATCAAAAATATATTACGGATTTGAAAATGAACTCAAAGTAATAAATAAATATGCCTTCTGTTTAAATCTAAAGCATTCCATAGTAATGAACAGATTTTTCTTCATTACATCTGAAATGTCAGTGCAAAGGTTTTTCAAGAACAAAAAGCACGTACGCTCTTTGCTACATTAAATATTGTCACAACTTCCCTGAGATTGGTTGGATTTGACTAGAATCGGGCTTTTCGTGAGGTCATTCACAGGATTTGACTTGATGACTTGTGTCGCAGTCTAGGAAATCTGTTGATCGGTCTGTTAATAATTGGTGGAGGAAGTAATAGTGTTTGTATTTGTATGACTCAAGCACATGCATGTGTGTTAGGTAATGGTATTTGCGTTAACTGAACCCGGTTCCTTAACTATAGGGTGTGTAGAAATGTGAATCCACGACTGCATCCTGAGTTCCTCTGAGCCCGCCTGGAGAATTAGTGAATCTTCTTCTGTGTTTTTCTTCTGTCCATGCCTGAACTGATCCACAGTAAAACACTGTGAAACTCACTCAAAGCTTTGATTTTACCATCTGGCTGAACCTGCATGTGAAAAAAAGAGAGAGTTACTTGACGTTGCGTCAAATATGGACAAACTCAACATTGGGTTAATTATTTTCATTTGAATTTACAGTAAATTACACTTTTTAACCAAATGGTTGGTTTTGTTCATATTCAACCCAAAATTGGGTTACGACAACCCAGCATTTTGAGTGCATATGTCCTAATGCTTGAATCATAAAACATGTATGGTCACACACACACACACACACACACACACACACGCGCACGCACGTACACACACACACACACAGACATTTTAGAACCTTTACTAGCCATATTATGACATAAAAAGGTAACATTATTTGATATTTTAGGAGGTTTATTGATCTTAACTGTAGTCTACAGGGGTTACAGTACAAAAATATAAAAACTTGTTACAATTATCTAGAAATAATTAAGTCAAGATACAATGTTGTTTTCTAAAATATTTTTTAAATACATTATTTAACACCTAATTTCAATTAAAATGTATATATGATAAAAATAAATCCTATGAAACAAAAAAAATTATCTTCATGACTTTTTTTCTACCTTGATGATAATATCAGGACATTATTTTATTAAAATGATTCTAATACAGAATTTAAATCATCACAGGAGAGGTATGCATCATATTCTATATGTGTTATAGCCACTAAATGCATAAGCAGCATTTTTTTTAAGTATTTGTGAAAAATTATTATATATAGCTTGAAAATGATCACAATTGATTCCTCACAATATTCATTATTTGAATATTATTGCGATGCCTGTCATTGGCTGATAAATGTGTGCAAATGTCTGATCCAACAAACGTTCATTTAATTGAAAGCTCTTTTGAATACAAATTTAAGTTAATATTGAAAAAAAAATAGTCACAGTTATGGCTGGGCGATATGGCAAAAATGCAATCTTGATTAATTCTTTTCCATATTGAACAATAACGATATATATTTCGATATCAGTTGTTAATGCTTCCATATTTAAAAGAGTATCCCAACAATGACTGAAGCCACAAAAATTAGAGGGTCCATTAAAAAGCATAACCTATTTTCAGTGGCCGAAAATTTGGTGCATCTCTAATATCAACACACTTCTAGATTCCCATTGTTGCACATTTCTGTGGTGTGATTGGTTCTTAGGTTAATATAGAGTAAGAAGTCCAGAGCTTATCCTTGTTATTGACATCAATTTTGTTGCGATTCTATATAATATTGTTTATCGGCCCAGCCCTAGTCACAATGGCACGGTTATCTAAATTGCATAATCCACCCGACTACAGTTATTGCTATTGATTTATTGTTTAAAGAAAATTGACCAATGATCATTAATTTAAACCAGAACACATACACACACACACACTTGAACATACAACAGTGTTCATCTAAATAAATGTCTCGTACCTTCATCAACGTGTGCTCAAATTTTTTAAGCTTCTCTTTTGCGCAGCGGGACTGGGTTGGTTTGCCTTCAGTTGCCTGTGTCATAGAAAATAAAGTCAGTAAAATGCTTAAGTAGACTTCACAAATGTCTAGATTTTCATGAGGTCTTACACAGTTCTGCATTATGCCCTTCAGCCTTTTGAAATAGTCAATGAACTGGGTTGGCAGTTCATCCCACATCTTTTCGAACACATGTTCATCATAGATTTCCAGGACGCGCTTGAAGTCTGGGACATTCAGTTCCTGTTAGGAGTTGTGCAGATTGGTTAGTTTAGTAGACTATGTTACTTACACTCAAAAAAATACTTTTGGTGCTTGTTTAAACTGCTTATTTAAAATGAGTTAAAACAACATGATTCTGAAGTTTTTTTGGGGGGGGGACAACTTAATTGTTTTATGTTCAATCCACTTAAATTTGTAAAAACAATTAAGTTAACTTAATCGATTTGTGTTGGGACAACATGAAGAAATTGTATGGAACCCAGCATTTTTTACAGTGTAGAATGACAAATGAACTGGGGAGAGTGGGGCAAATTCTCACAAGTGCACACAATGAAAGTTGGTCAAATGTTTTTATTTGTTGGATTGAAAATCAGAGTTATTCTGCAAAAGATTATTTAGCTCTTCAGAAGTTAACATTGTGTCGTCTAAAAATGACTAGAAACATGTCTGACGTGGCACTTTTTTTTTGTTATTTTAGGCATAAAATGGAATTTTATTTTTTAGGCATTTAATAAAACTAAAATTATGTTTTGCTCGACATATAAACATAAATCCTCTGAATATGAAAATTTTGAAGTGGTCTTCATATATAAATTTATTTATTTATTTATTTATTTATTCTGGAGGCAAAAGTCAAAAGTGAGGTTGGGGCAAGTTGCATTTACATTTAATTGATTGGGGAAATGATGTCTCTCTAACAAAACAATTAATTACTTGATTAATGTTTCATCTTTAACAGTATAAATGTTGACACCAGGTTCTCACTGTAACAACGTGCCCCATAAAAGGACAAATTGTGCCATATTCTTGGAAAATATAATTTATGTTTATATCAAAATTACTAAGATATGGCACAATTATTTATTTTATACACATTAGTCAGTCAACATTTGAAGTGCATCCATTTTTAGAACAAATATATATATATATTAATAATTAAAGAAATTATTAATGTAATCTAAACAGTATGTCTTGATAAAAGTGTAAGTAAATAAAATGTAGCTATTATCTTACCTTGCACTTTTTAAGTTTCCCCAATATCCGATGGAAGGGTTTATTGTCCCTCTGCAACAAAAGACCATTGACTATTGTCACCTTCATAATTGCACATATTATACCTGTAATCCACAAATGTAAAGAGATACTTACTGGCTGGGATTTCTGGATATCCTGGGACATGCTGATCATTTCCCTGATCATAGGCAGCCGGATTTCCCGCTTCAAACATTCCTCCTGCTTGTGGCCCTCAGACCAGCACAGAAGAGCACAAAGGGTAAACGGTATTAGAATCCTCATCCTGGATCAGTATGGTATGGTACAGTCTGTACAGTGGCTCGCTGTGCTTTAAACAAGCAGCCACATTCATAGCTTTTATAGCTCCATCCTTTGTCAGAAAAAAAAATTCCAGCAGTAGTGGAGTTTCTTGCTGAAGATTGCATTCATGGCTTTGCCCTTGTTTTTCCTTGTGGTTTACCTGCTGGTTTTTGTGGGTTTTTGACTTCGTCGAGAGGAAGAATTTGCTATTGATACTGGACGTGTATGAAATAGGTTGCGAGAGCGAACAAAACGTGTTGTGATGCAGTCAAACCTACAGTGTTTCCTTTGATGTTTCGCTATTGGAAAAAAATGCTGTGAGAATATTTTCAACTGTACTGAATGACGTAAAGCTTTGTAGAATATTAATGTACTGTATTTACACTATTATTACTGTTTTATTACTTTTTGTGACCTTGCTACAGTGTAATTGCAGATTGAAAGAATATTGATAAATAACAGATTAATGGTAAGAATTAGGGTTTGGTTGAGGATTTTCACGTTATTATACATATCTTACTGTTATTACTATAGTACTTAGATGTAAAAAGGGCATTGTAATATAAAATGTTACAAAAAGAACTAACATTACACTGTTATTTGTTGCACTACTAATCTTAATGTTATTAATCATGCAACTTAAAGATTAATTTGTAGTGGTTTGTAAATTGCATTAAAATGTAGATTTCAATAATTTATCATTCATTCATTTATTTTCCTTCGGCTTAGTCCCTTAATTTATCATTAAATGTTAAATGATATTAATATGAACTAAGATGAACTTTTAGAAGTTGTTAGTTCATATTATAATGTTAACCAATGAAAACTTATTTGTGTGCCATAATTCAATATTTGTAAAAATCTAAATAATTCAAAATTATGACAGACATGAGTTTGTGTATGTTTATGTAACATAAATAAGTACACCCCTCACAGATCTATGTTTTAAATGAGTATTTTCTATAGGATAATATACAACAATATGTTTGTGTATATAAATTAGATTAGTCAGCACCAAAACTAGTGCTAATTTAACAAAATAACGTAAGAAAATGATACAAAACATATTACACCCAAATTTAGATGTTATGGGGGAAAAAATAAAGAGGAAAAATCAAGATAAACATAAAAAATATGAATTTTTTGTTGAAATGTTGTACTTTTTTGGGGAAATGTATGAAATGTATTACCTTTCTATTATGCTGCATATTATATGTTAGAGTTGAATCAAACCTGTTTTTGTTTTTTTTCATAAAAAAAGATAAAATCTAAATGACTTGGTTTTACAAGGTCCTTTAATATTGCTGAGTTGTTTACTTGAACCAACATGTCGTGTGTTATTTCAGGTACAAATTGCATATTGCAAATAGTGCAGAGCTTAGTAACAACATACATGATTACTGACATTTACTGAAAATGCATTACCAAAGTATTACCCCTTCTTCCAAAAGACTTAACCACCTTCTCAAACCAGGTCAGCACATACAAGACTCAGCACTTCACCTGACCCAGAAAAGGGTTCTCAAGAGCTGCCACAGTATTTAAAATACCAATCAAACAGTCACCCGTGAACATTTGAGTCAGAGAAGGTGTGAAATGAAGTTCATGTGTTCACTGAAAGACCACTGGTTTAATCAGAGCACATCTAAGGCGAGTCACGATTCAGTAAACGAAGCTTCCCGATATCTTGTGCCAATACTGGAGCGACATCTTCAACCACAAGATCTGATAGCAGAGGTGAAGCCAAAAATACCCACAGTGTATTATAATATGTGCTATTTTTGGTAACTTTCGCTTTTGTCTGTTTGCATGTGGCTGTTAAACAGTTACACAACTGGCATGAGGAAATACGAGAGTGTACATTCCCAAGCCATTCATTCTTCTGTATATTCCTCCATTTTTCTCAGTGTTTACCATAGGCTTTTTCATGTTAAAGTTTTGTATTTATGTTGTCCACTTTCTGGGAATTTCAAACCGCATAACTGAGGGTTGTACATTGACGTGAGAATACTTTTTGTGGGGATGCATTTCTAATGTAAACATTGTGCACATACAAAGAACTATTTAGGCAAATGATTGTTCAGGAATGTGCTAAATGCTACATTTTTACTGCCATAGATTTTGTGCTGATAAACTGCTGCTATACTTTCAGGGATAAAATACAAATATTGTAGAAGCATTAATAGGACATATTTGAACCAAATTTGCCACTAAAGAAAAAGAAAAACATTGACTAATTTGACTAATTCATTTGGATAAATTGTCTCTTTTTGAGTTCTGATTTTCTTTGTTTTAATAATAACTTTGCACAATGGTCAAGTAGGCAGTTACAATGCCTGTTAAAATTGTAAGGGCACATATTACTACTATAGTTTATGCACATTTTAGGGGTGCAAAGTTGTCATTTTAAGAGTACTGTCCCATTTATGGCCTATTGTAAACATAAAGATACAGTTTTTGTACTTTTTTTCTGATAGTGTTGCCTTTTAACCCAAAACTGACTTTGCCACTAAATTTTGAATTTGCCACTAAATTTGAATTTGCCACTAAATCAAAATGTTATGAATTACTGTGAGATAGCATTAATGTTACTGATGTTAAACTGGGCATTTATGTTATTTTATTTAACCCTCAAATACATTCAAAATCTGCTTTGAACTAGAAGAATCATTGTTTTATATAACAGTCATACCTTATATTTTTCAACTAAAAACCATATTGTATCTGATAATATATATACAGGTGTATATAAAAATTCGAAAAAAATTGAACCGTTCATTGAAGTGAAACTGTTAAAATGGGTGAAAGTGTCATTATGAAATTATGTTTTTCTCCAATACACATTGGCTACAATTATTGACACCCTTTTTATCAATACATTGTGCAAACCTTCTCCCGATAGGTCAGTTTTTGTTTATTTTTTAAATAATTGTAGTGTCCACAACTGAATATGCTGGAGTTTGTTTCTGAATGAGTGCAGATGATTTTTTGTTACTTGTGGTGTCAGATATTGTTTGAGGCCTTCTGACTAATAAACAAACAATTTCCGCAATTCTCCATGAAATGTATTTTGTCATTTAAAATCTCCTCCTCACAATGAGATTTAGACGATATAGACAAAGGTTCTCTTTCAAGTTTCTAACACCCCATTTGATTGGAACTTCTGAATGGTGGTGGAAATGGAAATTTTCAGTGCTGTAGTGTTTTAACATAATTTGGCTATTGTGCTTCCTCATATTTACATTCATGTGAAACAAGAAGTCATGGCTGGACAGTTTCAGGTTCCTGTGCTGGGTTAAAAATGTAAATATGAATGGGATTGTACTTTGGGTGTATTAATCAAGACTTTCTAAAAGTTTAAATGCACATTATTTTATATATCGTTATTGGACAAAAACATTTATTTCAAAATGCAATTTTCCTCGTCTTTTAAATGGTTATTTCAACGAAAGTTTATATTTTTGTTATATATATATATATTTTTTTATTAAATCTGAAAAGAATATAGGGCTGCACGGTGGCACAGTGGGTAGCACGTTCGCCTCACAGCAAGAAGGTCGCTGGTTCGAGCCTCGGCTGGGTCAGTTGGCGTTTCTGTGTGGAGTTTGCATGTTCTCCCCGTGTTCGCGTGGGTTTCTTCCGGGTGCTCCGTTTTCCCCCACAAGTCCAAAGACGTGGTATAGGTGAATTGGGTAGGCTAAATTGTCCATAGTGTATGAGTGTGTATGGATGTTTCCCAGTGATGGGTTGCAGCTGGAAGGTCATCCGCTGCATAAAACATATGCTGGATAAGTTGACGGTTCATTCCGCTGAGGCGATCCCAGATTAATAAAGGGACTAAGCCGAAAAGAAAATGAATGAATGAATGAATGAATGAAAAGAGTATATACATTTTTATTTTACGTTATCACCATTTGCTCATATTTACAAACTATTCCATAATGGAAGTTCCATATGGGATTCCAAAAATTCCATAACTGTATATTATGCTGCAATGGTTAGCATATACATACATGTTTATCAGTTTATCAAACTCAGTCAAGTGTGTAAGATTTGGAAAAAAGGCTAAACTTATTTCACCAATGTACTTGACATTAATATAATTTCAGGATCATTTTATAAAAAGGTGCTCCATAAAATATCCAAATTATGTAATTGGTTTAATTCTTTATCTCTAAACAAAATGATGATGATAATAATAATAATAATAATAATAATCATCATCATCATTCTTCCGGGGTCAAAATGAACCCAAATATGTTAAACATTTCCATTAATTGTATTAATATTATACAAACTGTTTGTAATATTTAATCATAAATCATAATTTGTTCTTCTGATAATGATACATATACAATAGTAAATCTTTTAAGTGTGTGTTGTTAAAAATGTAACTTATATACAGGGTTCCCACTATTTCATAAACAGCAGATTCAAGGACTTTTTAAAGCACCAATAATTTAAAATCAAGCACCTCTGTAATTCAAACCCTAGCATATGTAGCGCCATGAAAGTCCTTACTTTACCTAACATTTCACTTACACTTAATATTTACATTAAACATTATCCACAGTAATGATGATGTTTTAAAGGTGTCATTTTAAAAAATATAGACAATTTTAAAGTCAAGTTCAAACTTTAATAAAATTAGTTGAATTCAATAATAGTAATATTCAACTGGGGTTTCTGAAATATTGATAAAATGTGAATTTTTCGTCATAGTTCTTCTACAAGATTAAAATGTAAGATTTTTAAATTATGAATTGCTAACTAGTCTTGCTCACTAGAGGGTGTTTCAACACCTAACAAGTCTATAAGGAAATATAACAGTTAAACTTCACAGTATGGGATTGAGTTGTTCAAATGAATCCTTTATGATATCAAAAAAAGCAGAAACAATCTCGTGAGAAATATGCACTTTATTTAAATAAAACAAACAAACATCTGCTACATATTATGCGAAAAGACACATTAAGGTACTGCAAAAATAAATTAGATTAAATAATATTAAATAATCAGATCCTTCTTTTTCTTGAAAATGACTTAAAAATGCTTTTATGATGCATTTACTTCACAGTGGTCTGTCTTAGGAACATTTAGCCCAAGTCAGTCACAACAATGGCCACGACTCATGAGTGTGACCTTACGACACATAGCATGAAAGCACAGTTTTCATGCCGTTTGTAGAAGTCAATATAACATTCAATAAATATTTCAAATAAATAAATGCATAATAAATAATCCTTTGAATATAAAAAAAGAGATTGCAATACTGCTGAAGGGAATCACTTTGGAGTGCAGGACTCAAAGAGGTAGTGGTAGAGAGTATTCGTCTCTCCGATTGCTTTGTTACGAGCTGCCGCCAAATCCTGGAGGATAAAAACAAATAGATGGTCAAATTCCTGCACAGAAACACATACTATTTATTGCAATATACATTACTGTGCAAAAGTCTTAGACCAGAATGGAAAATATAGGAAATATGTGCACGATATTCAGAACAAAATTACTTTTGTAATCAAAAGACTAGCATCAAAAGTCTGTGTTTAACGTGACCTCTGTAGCACCAAGCAACAGCTTGAACTTTTTTGTTGAGTCTTTTCTGAAATGTGCTATTTATTATCAAGCATCTTTCAGCATTTCTAAGAGTTCTCTCCTTTGATTTAGCAAGTTCTATCTTTCCTTTTCTCTCCAGGTGAATCTCATACTGCCTATAATATTGCCGATACATACTATATTTCAAGAGTTCCCACTTAGATATGCTTTAGCGTGAATAGCAGGTTTGGCATGCTGTCCCGGGAGAGAACCCTGAGCTCGAAGATAATTGAGCTCAAGGCTCCCGCCCAGTCAAGTAAGCATATAAAGGGGTTCGAGATCAGGTAGGTCTCGAGAGCTCCCGTTAGAAAAAGGGAGGAAAAAGGAGGAGATGGGGTGGAAGGGGGGATTCTTCCGAAATGAAGATAGATCGGTAGAGGAAATCGGTTTATTTATTGTGAGCTTGAATCAATCTGATTGGATTAATACTGATTACCGATGAGTAACCAGTCGTGCTCAATCATATCACGTGCTCCTCTCGAAATTAGTTTGTGAAACTTCACATAATATTCAGGTCTGGACTCTGTGGAGGCCATTTCATGACTGTCTTTGTTTCATCAGCTGTTTTTCTCTCCAAAACATGATTTCATTACATTAGCAGATTAGCATGCTGAAAAATAAAACTATTACAAATTAGGTGCTTTTTAGTAGGAATTAGATGACTAATTATAACCTGTCTGTACTTTTCAGCGTTCACAATCCCATCAATTCAGGCAATATTGACAACAGCTCTGGCAGAAATGCAGATCAAACCAAGATTACAGTATTTTTCATTCATTCTTCCATCTTTCTCTAACTCTTTATTTCATGTCTTAAACAATTAGACCCAAAAAATCCAACTAGAACCTGTATTTTCTGGTTGTATTTTATTAAAGAGAATGGAAAGTAATATATAATGTCATTTTACCCTCACTAAAACAACAAATGTAACTGGGGGCTTAAGACTTTTGCACAATACTGTAAATATAAACCTTAATTACCATAATTGCACTGGCATGATAGTTTCGCTTGAATTGCTTCACAAGCGGATGGCTGGAGTAGTCGTGTGTCTGTTAAAAAAACAGAATAGTTAGTTAGTAAATAACAGAAAACTAACTTAGAGTAAATACTATACTGTTTTTAAACCATAAAGTACTTCAATTAGTATTTTGTGATAGTTCTGCAGTTGCCATGGTAACACAACAACTATAGTAATATAAACAAATAATACCGTAGATTTTTACAACATCATAAATATATCCTATATAGTACTACATTACATCACAGTTTGCTTTATTCAAATTTAAAGTGTATTTAAAACAGTTTATCAGTTCACCATTTAATACTACGGTATACTTGAGCATTCATTAACAAAGTGTTGTAAATACTATAATATATACAGTATAATATATAAATAACCATAGTATTTTTGTCTTGTGGGAGTGATCAAAGAGTTTCCAAACACTTACACAGTGATTCTGCAATTCTTGCTCGACTCTGTGCAGACCCTCCCTCACACCGCGAATCATTGGGTATTTCATATCTGTGTGCTCGTCGGATTCCAAGATGTGATTTACATAATATTTCAGAATTCTGGCATTGATGCAGCAGGAACCTTCTTCCTGAAACAGAGATGATAAGACGAGACCATCATCAAAATGCTTAACTTTTAATAGGTACAAGTAAGACATCACTGCAATCCAATCAGAAAATAAATGGTTAGTACATTAATCATTAGCACTTAACCTATTTGTTACAAATATCTGTTCTGTTGTCCTACACTGCGACTAACAGCAAACTTTTATTTTGTTGGTTTCAATTATAAGCTTCTAATTAGTATGCATTTGCCTGAACAATTGATAGAGCATAGACAGCAGGCATGGGATATTTCAAGTTTTAATGAAGCTTGTAAAGGTCAAGTTTTTAAAACCGCTAAAATTTATAACCCTGCACATCAAATATACTGGTGTCAGCTCACGATTCAGGAAAACAAATCACCTACACCAACATTCAAGCATGCTATAGACCGGAACAGTGCAGTAGCTTACTTTATTTCCAAAGAAAAGAAAGATATCCAAATTGGCCTTTTTTAAGTCGCAAAGCAATGTGTTTTTGAAACTAATGAAGATAGTGGAAATCAATTATTTATTTGAATTATTTAGCCTGACATGTTTACTGTTTCAAAATATTTTAAACGTTTGTGTTCAATGGGGAAAAGGTTGTTGTTTTTTCCCAGACATTTAAAAAGAACATATTTTAAAGCAGTGATTATGACGTGATATATTTATCCACCAGAATCTTATACCAGCCCATGCCTAATAGACAGTAGCTGCATGGGTTTCCATAACCTTGTGTTAATGCAAACTCATTTGACGTATAGCGAACATTACACCTACGTGACTCCATTATGCTTGCCTTGTTTACTGTTGGTTACTAGGTAACCAATACTACAGTCAACCACTCTAACAACTTGACTGAAACACACACTTTACTTTGAAAAGTTTATTGTCATTAAATTTGTACGCAAAGACTTCACTTGTGAATTACATATTAGTGTCTACAATTGGTAGGGAATAGATGATGTGAAAAAATTATAAGACAAAAAGTCATGACTACACGTTTTTATGTTACTTTAACTTATTTTAATAAGTGAATCAGGTTTGAACTACATTTTTTAAGTCATGCAAAGTATAACTTCATATTTTTAGGCAGCTTGATTGATATAAGTTGAGATAACAGAAAAAGTTCATTTGATCCCACTAAAAAATCAAGGCAGTTTTTTTACAGTGTAGAAGCAAAAGAATAAGTACAATTAAGTTATTACTAATAATAATTAATTGAGTAGATGCATATTATTAATCCTTATAATATTAAAATAATATTGATCTTATTAGACAAGTTTAATAATATTAAACTTATTACACAAGCACTTTTATTGGCTGGCAGTAAACAATCACAACCAGATAGTGCTGGTAAACTAAACCATTAGCATACATCATTAATTGCTTATACTTATTGATTTGATTAAATTATTGAATTGATGTATGCATCTGTTTCATTGTTATTGGTAACTAATAGTCAAATGAATTAATGTTTACATGAAATATTAAGTTAAGTCAACTTAACAGTTCCAAGTTACAATGGATTTACTCACTTTTTTAAGTAAAGTAACTAATTGCTTTTTACAGCAATTCTATTGTTTGAACATTGTTGACAGTTATTATGAATACATTATGAATAATGTTTTTGATAAAATTGTATTGAATTTATTGAAACAAACAACTTTGAATTAGCATCCATGTTAATAGTGACTAATAGCAAAAATAAATATTAGATAGATAGATAGATAGATAGATAGATAGATAGATAGATAGATAGATAGATAGATAGATAGATAGATAGATAGATAGATAGATAGATAGATAGATAGATAGATAGATAGTTAGTTTTGGTTTCCCGTCACACATACTTGCAGCATATCGTGGGAGAAATAAGGAAGCAGTCGTGTTTCATGATCGTCTTCATTTCGTGCCTGTATGAAAATTAATATGCATGAATGTTACACACTGCAATTTCAATGTAGGCTAAACATATAATCATACATTTCAATAATTACACATCAAACATTTCAGATACATTGTACGTCACACAGCCACAGCAGATGAAGCATTGAAACGTACTGTGTCAGTCATCGCGGTGAGGTCGTTCCAGGTGGCGGAGCTATCCAATGGAGTAGGGCGCGCGCATCCGCTCAAAAAGCACGAGCAAAGCAAGGCAAGAAGAGTAAAGCACTTCATACTGCAGGTAGACGAGTGGCTTCAGATATCTGTCCTCTTATGTAGACGGTTGTTCCTCGATGTCGAGATTTGGAAAGCATGTTGTGGCTCTGGAGCTTTTATATCGTGCCTGTACGTCACTGTGGTATAGTCTTTTTACCTTTGCCGTACTCCCCAGCCATCCTCTGCACCTGAGTTTATTGGGGTCAAATGCAAGCTATTCGCTGACTGTTACGATACCATCGGAAATTCGCACCGCATATTGTGTGACAAGAAATAAAGCGTTCAGTAATGAACTGCAATAAGGACGCAGGATTGGTGAAGTGTCAAGTGGACAGAGTGGTTAACTTCCTGCGAATTCCCCCGAATAATATTAATTAGGCTAGTGAGTGCCAGAAATAACTTTGTGTGCAGTTCTTTTTCATTTGATGTTGCCAGGAAACTTGTCAATTACTTTTTTTCCTGATTAAGAAGATGCTTTATGACATCAGTGAAAGCGTTGCCTCATAAAGCAAACATAGGCGCTGGAGTGTTTGTGGAAGCGACGAGTGTAATAAGGAAAACTGCCATAAAGAACAAACGCATCTGATTGTATTCATTACGTCAAGCTAGACAATAGTAAGTGAGATAATGTTTATAATTATGCATTTATGAAAGTTGTGTAATTTACAGACGTCATATTCAAACATCCGCAACTATTTTGGATGCTCTTCCTTCATCGCAGTTGTATGGATCGGTTTTATGATTTATTACTTTGTTCAAAAACAAAAAATTGTTTACATTACTACAATATAGGAATACATTGAGCCATTTACATTAATAGGAAAACATTAAGCCATTTTTTAAGAACAGCAATTAAAGCAAATTGGCTAAAATAAACTTAAAGTCATATGTTGATTTGTTCACAAGGTTCATTCTGCTACTGATGCAAGCAGGTAAAACCCTGAGTTTTGAAACGTTTTATTTCAAGAACCGGTTCATAAAAGTCACTGAATCGATAATCGATAAAAGTGTTCTGTATGTAAAATCAAAGTGGTAAAATGCAGCTATTTCTCAACATTTGCATTACATTCAGAAGCAGGCCCACGCATAAGCTACATAACCACAACTGTTTTATGCAATTGAGAGTGAACAGATGAGACTGAACGTAAAGCTATAGTGTATTTATTGAATTTTAAAAAATTGATTTAAAAAATCATACATTTGTTTACAATCACATCTAATTTGTATTAATCGTCATCTGTGCGCTATCACTGTACAAAACAAAAGACTGAATAAGGTGTTACTTTGCAAAACCATTTGTAGTACAAGGACAATACTGGTCATATTAAAACTTATGTAAACAAAATAAATTACAAATCTATTTTCTTCTTTTAAAATACCAAACTGTCACACAAAAATCACACACAAACAAATACGTCTTTGTTGCATCCTGAGAACGTAATGGCCATATTTCAGTTTTTGCATAGTTAAATGTGCTTTGTCAGATTAGCTTTTTCCCCAAAATTCCTGTTTTCTTCTCTGAGCGCGATCCAAAACCTCAGACGCCATGGAGCATGAAGCTGCTGATCTGGAGGAGATCTGAGACATCTTGTCATCTGGATTTAATATATAAAAAAAGAAAAAGAAGAAGAATATTTATATATAAGATCATTTAAATAAATATAATTATAAAATATACTACATACAGGTTATTCTGTTTTAGAAAAGAATATTTAATACCATTCTAAAATGTTATAAAAAAAAAAATCTTACTCATTTTAAGATATTACTGTTTTCTTAAATGAGTAATAAAGTGCAACATATATGCGCAAACTTTGCAGACGCAGTCAGGGAAACCAGTGATTAGAAATGCATTGGCTGTCTTTGATATGTGCACCACATCAAAGGACAGGTTGATCTAAATCCTGTTCCTACCAAAACTGCTAGACACACATAAGTATGAAGTAGCTGTCAGCAACTGCTTATGCTTGTTAATATCTGCTAATATATGTTTTTAAAAAAGTGATTTTACCATTATCTGACAAAGCAGCATCAGGTTCAGGAAGCACAAACAGCTCCGGCCGAAAAATTCCCAGGTTACCTGCAATTGATACATAGAGGATATTATGATCGCATACAGGTGAATTACATAAATGAGCGTAACACAAAACCCAGTGAAACATAATCGCGTAATTTCCACTTTCTATACTGCACCTTTGTAATGTAAATGTTTTTGAAAAAGTTTCTTTTGCTCACCAAGGCTGCATTTATTTGATCAAAATACAGCTACAGTAAAATTGTGAAATATTATTACAGTTTTCAATTTTAATATATTTAATATATAATGTAATTTTTTTCCTATGATGGCAAAGCAGAATTTTTTTAATCATCATTATTCCAGTTTTCAGTATCACGTGATCCTTCAGAAATCACCCTAATATTTTGATCTAGAGCACGTTCGCCTCACAGCAAGAAGGTCGCTGGTTCGAGCCTCGGCTGGGTCAGTTGGCATTTCTGTGTGGAGTTTGCATGTTCTCCCCGTGTTCGCGTGGGTTTCCTCCGGGTGCTCCGGTTTCCCCCACAAGTCCAAAGACATGTGGTATAGGTGAATTGGGTAAGCTAAAATTGTCCGTAGTGTATGTGTGTGAATGAGTGTGTCTGAATGTTTCCCAGTGATGGGTTGCAGCTGGAAGGGAACATATGCTGGATAAGTTGGCGGTTCATCCCGCTGTGGCGACCCCAGATTAATAAAGGGACTAAGCCGAAAAGAAAATGAATGAATGAATGAATATTAAATTATTCTTTATGACTTTTGATAAATAGGGACCATTGTTTTGAAACAGTAAACTGCTGTAAAATGTTTGTTTTTTTTGCGTTTTTAACTTATAACTTAGTATCTTCATAACTCTAGCGATTAAATGACAGACATGAATCTTTTTTTGTGAGTAGGACTGAAAAAGACTTTAATTAATTAGTCAATTCCAAATGCTTTTAGAAGCCTAAATGTAGTTACATATACACTGATCGATAGATGTATTATACGCAGTAAAACTTTCTTAATAACTGACTCCATGAGGACAAGGGAAAATCTGACCAGATAGCATGAGTGGTACTAAAATAATGCACTGACGTTAGTGGAAAGAGAAAAAAAAAAAACAGTAAAAAAGACAACTGGAGACTGACCTAGATTGTTCTCCCCCAATTGCTGGCGGTAACCTAACCTCTTCTACTCCTTCTGCTGGTAAATGACTCAGTCACATTTCAATTGCGTGCTTATAGTGTGGTGGCAGTTCTTCCCTTGAATGGATCGGTGATCATGTACTCTTATTAAGTGATAGCGCGCCATTCCAACATGCATAATTGTCTTTACAGCTTATGTGAATTCACTGGTAAGCCTCCCAAAAATCAGGATTCCCGCTCTATGCCAAATGTCAAATTCCCTGACTTTCAGTGACTAAGAAGCTGAACGTCCATGATTTGTATTGAGCAGTCCCTCCACAATGTTGCGTTTCTGCAGTGGCTGTATTTAATGCAAAATCAAGAAAATAGAACACAATTTAGCGGAGCTTGCAATTTTTTTTAATTGCTGCAGAATTTGGCCAGCCAAGACCGTGTTCAATCCATCTGCATTGTTTTATTTTAAAAAACATTATGTTCGCACATAGAAAGTGATCATCTAGTGTGCAAATTTGCTTTAGAGTTTTCATTTTTATCAGACACACGGCAAGATGCTCACTTCATCATTCATCCTTCACATTCAGCCAAGGCCTATTTGAACAAGGCTACATTCACTATATTGATCGCGAAAATTTGAAATTTTAACATACTTTTTCTAATCCTATTATTGAAGAGATATGAGATTTTTGTTTATTTTTGATCATTTAGAGCAGTGTTTCCCAACCCTGTTCCTGGAAGCACACCAACAGTACACATTTTGGATGTCTCCCTTATCTGACCCATTCATTTGAGGTTTTGGAATCTCTTCTAATGTTCTGATGAGTTGATTCAGGTGTGTTTAATTAGGAATAGGTTGAAAATGTGTACTGTTGGTGTGCCTTCAGGAACAGGGTTGGGAAACACTGATTTAGAGTCATTCATGTATCAAATACGATGTAGTGGGCTTTATATGGTTACTTTCTTTGTTTCTCTCAGTGTTCCCTTTCTATAAACTATAGAGACCAACGGTTCTTGAGGTCAAAAAATTTAACAGTGTAAATTTGTGTATTTTTCACAGGAAAGCAACAGAAGAAATGTCGCAAATACTTCTGCAAATTTAAAATCATAGGTCGCAAAAATTAAAAAAAAATTCCGCAAACTCCTGGAGGAACTGGTTGAGTGCTGAGCTGGCAACAAACAGTTACAGACAATATTTTAACTGATATAGCCTGGTGACTGCATCTGATTGCTGGCTGACAAATGGGAAAGGAATAAAATAGCAGTGAACAACAGCCTAACCATTACAATATGCCAATCACATGAAACATGATCATTTAAACAAAACAAACAAAAAAAACACAATAAAATTGTATTTTGATCAATGAAAAATAATTTAAAACAACAAGCAAAAATCCCTGATATTCGAAGGTAAATATTGCTCAAATGGAAGGGGAAAATGTCCTCTAACCTTTAAGCAATGGCTTATGGAACTTTTACCCCACTTGACCTTAGTAAAAATATGATATACTGCAAAAGATTGTACTGATATGTTTTTTTCTCACTTGGAAACCTGTTTTAAATCACATAAAGAAGATGGACCCTTTAGCTATTTTAGAAGGTAGAACTTTTCCTTATTTCTTTCTTTCCTTATAAATATCTTTTACTTAATATTATTATTTATTTGTATTTTATTTTAATATTACTCATATATTTTAATAGAATCTAAATGTATATGTGTGTGACAGGTTTTGTTTGTTTGTTGTCTAAAAAAAAGAAAAAGTTATTTGCTATTTGTACAGCATGTTTCATATCTAGCATGTTCAATAAAAACACTTTTGAGGAAAAACAAATCCCTGATATTCCACGACGAGGACAAAAACATATACAATTCCCCGACTTTTGATGTCTATAATAGACCTTTGAAATTTCCGTGATATTCCAGAAATTCCATGACCCGTGGAAACCTTGCATAATAAAATTCCCAATGGCTGCAACCAGATCTGCATGAGTGGATATTGAAAGGAATCGTACCATTATGCTGAAATTCCGCATTTCTCATTGTGCCCTGGATTCTGTTGGCAGGTGGAGCAGTACTGGCTTTGTGACGCTCACTGCTCTGTTGTTTTTGTGATGGCTTGGGAGGTTTTGAACTTCTGTAATCTGTCACCTCTTCATCAGACCAGGCATCTTCACGCATGGGCAGCAGATCTACAGTAGTCAGGCCAGCGGCTGGAGAGGAACGAGGCAAGCTTCCATTCGCAGCCTTCGCAATATAATGGAGATTGAAATCTGAGGATATAACGTATGACATAATATTGCAAATTTTACTCGGTGTCAGTCATGTACCTTTCTGTGTGTTCGCTGTGGAGAGTCATCTATGATATGTTTGTAAGGAGAGTGAGGCTTTCCTAAAGGTGGTTCGCTCCTTCTAACTTTCCCGGACAAATGTTTGATCTGTGGAGGAGAGATCAGCAAAGCTCCTCCTAATAAAATAATATATAAATAAAATGAATTAATAATATAAAAATAAATAGCTCAGATCTGTGGGTTTATATCGCACAATTCAGATTTTTTTTTCTCTCCAAATTGCTGGAAAAATGCTGCAATGTATGGTTAAAAATGTAACAAAAATACAGCATTTATATGTATTATCTTGATTTATTGCAGAGAAATCTTTGCAATCAATCCAGAAAAGAAATCATACTGAAACCGTAGAGAGAAATCATACTGAAACTGTTTTGAGAAGCCAAAGTATGGGTTCAAGGTGACAGACGAAAGCACCATCTGCCTAAAAAAACGCAGCTGTCTGTAAAGCCAAGTTAAGCTGAGACATCAGTATTCAGGGCAATGTGGTCTAAACTTTTAAAGTTGGTGTCTAGTATGCTCGTTACCGATGGATGGAGTGGTTCGATCGTGATGTGTTCGTTGTACAGTCTGCATGGTCTTGAGTTTAGGGGTTGGCAGTCTGCCCCCATTAACAGAAGCTTCAGACCCCTCCTCCGCCGATGATAATGACTCACTTTCCAATGCATCTAACCTAGAAAAGATATTCAAATGGAAAATTGTCATGGAAAAGGCATATATTGCATGTTAGGGTATGTTTATATGACAGTTTTCAGCAGTTCATTTGGCCTCAAACTTATGAAACTCTGTGAAAAAGTTATGAAACCGATACCTTTATCAGCAACAAAAAGGTGATTTTGTGAAAATGGTGATGTCAGGCATGCATATGTACTGTAGGCATTGACAAAAAAAAATCATAGCCAAAACGATAATGGCACATTTAACTAAAATACAAGTTAAAGATGCCATGAGTCCAGAAAAATGCAGGTAATTGCAATTGATCAACTAGTATTTTATATATACTTCATTATGTTTAGTAGACTGAAATGTCCCTATTTATATTATTAAAAATTGCATTGTATAACTCGAACATGAGCCAGATCAATGCAAGTCACCATCAACATGGTTTTTGGTGACTTAAAACATTTATTTAACTCAAAATACCAAGGCCCCACACACATAACATAGTATAAAATCTTTAGTCGTTTTTAAAAATTATTTTTTCCCATTAATAAACTTTGAACTTAATAAATCTAAATATTTTTCATTCATAATAGAATTTTGAATTGTAATTTATTAACGTCCTACTTTTATTTGAATTCAAGTTTAACTGTGTTAATTATTCACATATTCCAATATATAATTTGAATATATACACTGTAAAAATGCTGTGAAATTTACAGTATTACTGGCAATTTTGGTTGCCAGTAATAATGTAAAGTTTACAAGTGCACTGTAAATAAACAATTACAACTGTGCTCTAATTTAACAGCACAATCGTAATTGTTCATTTATAGCAATTATGGTTGCCAGTAATACTGTAAATTTTACAGCAATTTTTACAGTGTAAAATCAGAATACACCATTGCCTTATTACAATTAAAGAAATCCTAATAATTCACTTTCTTCATTCAGATTTTGGCTAAAAAAAAGTCCATGTTGGTTGTAGTATTGCTCAAAAGCACCTGCTCAATTCTGAGAGAAACATGCACAAACCTCTTGTTTCTCTCCATCCCGTTCTCATTTCTTGTTTTCCCTTCTTTTTTTCCATCTGTTAGCCTGTCCTGTACAATCTCTTCTCTCTCTCCAAGCTGCTCTTCTTCATCCCATGCCAACTTCCTTTGCACAGGCAGGGTGGGCTCTTCAGGAAGACCTCCTTCTCCACGAGAGCTTCTCCTGCTGACCACCACAGAAGCAGAAGGTCCAGGGCTAGAGCTTCCCCTGACACTGCCAGCCCTAAAGAAACCAAGTCACTCATTAAACCAAATATTTGAACAGATTTTTAAAGAATAAGTTGTGCTCACCTCGCCAGGTCCAGAGCCTCAATAATATGGCTGTTGCTTGTGCTTCTGCAGGCCTCGGATTCAATGAAGGATGAGGAGGTGCCACTGGAAGGCTCCCACATCCAGTTTTGATCTGATAAAATCTGATTCAGGTGTTGGCGAGAAAAATGAGTTCCCCAAGCCCTTTTCTTGTAGGCCTCTGCCCTCTCATGTAGCTCCTTTACCTGTGGAAGTACAGCAAGATTGGAGTTATACTAATGGATTTTTTAGGGTTGCACTGTAAGTTGATTGATGTTAAAAGTCTGATAATCTATAGCAAGCACAGACCACTGTTAGATATTCAGGACTCATCAATGAAGATGTCCCACTATTGGAATCTTAGGACAGCTGTTGGAATGACTTAAAATAAGTTATTCATTATATAAAAAGTAAAGTGTATTAAATAAATAATGCATTTATGTCTGGTTGGGACATTTTTTGTTGAGTCATGATATTGTAATTAATCATGCTTCATATAAATTGGTTATCAAACCAGTAGAAATTCAGTTCATGCAACATTGCCACATCCGCTCCGAAACTTGTGGAGACTGTAAATATGAAGGCAGTCCTGCCCCGCTCCTAAAGAGCTGACTCAGAAAGACACGTCTGTCCCATATGGCGGGTTTTGCACAAAAGTGTTGCTGGAGACGCAGCAAAGCACACTTGACACCATAACCTAAAACCAAGAACTTTTTCCTGACGAAAGTGTCTTCGTTTTAACACTGTCAGCATGTTACAAAAAACACTTTGAAAGCTCTAGATTATAAGGTTTACAGACAAATAATTTTAAGGATGTATGTTAAAATAAACATAAGCACGGTATGTATTGTCAAGCATGTCATAAAACAAAAACAAAATCTGATAAAATAATTTAGCATTCAGCAAAACAACACTTGTAGGGCCTATGAAATCCTTCTTTTAACCATATTCCATTTTCTCTGGATTTTAATCTATTTCTTTTTTGTTTGCTTGTTATTTTTCCCATAACCCATCTTTTTTATTTTTTATTTGAATTTCTTGATTCCACTTTTTTTCTTTTTTTTTTTTTTACCTTTTCTGGAGTTCTACAGTTCCATTTATACATTTTTACAACTACAAATAAATTTTTCTGTTGAAATAATAATAATAATTATTATTATTATTTATTCATGGACGACGTGGTGGCGCAGTGGGTAGCACAATTGCCTCACAGCAAGAAGGTCGCTGGTTCGAGCCTCGGCTGGGTCAGTTGGCATTTCTGTGTGGAGTTTGCATGTTCTCCCTGTGTTCGCGTGGGTTTCCTCCGGGTGCTCCGGTTTCCCCCACAAGTCCAAAGACATGCGGTATAGGTGAATTGGGTAAGCTAAATTGTCCGTAGTGTATGTGTGTGAATGAGTGTGTGTGGATGTTTCCCAGTGATGGGTTGCAGCTGGAAGGGCATCCGCTGCATAAAACATATGCTGGATAAGTTGGCGGTTCATTCCGCTGTGGCGACCCCAGATTAATAAAGGGACTAAGCTGAAAAGAAAATGAATGAATGAATTATTATCTGGGATACATTATTATTATTATTATTCATTCATTCATTCATTTTCTTTTCGGCTTAGTCCCTTTATCAATCTGGGGTCGCCACAGCGGAACAAACCGCCAACTCATCCAGCATATGTTCTACGCAGCGGATGCCCTTCCAGCTGCAACCCATCACTGGGAAACATTATTATTATTATTATTATTATTATTATTATCTACAAATATATCTTTGTATGTCTGTCACAATTTCTTTAATTTAAACCAAACTCTAATTTTGACAGTATCAAATCATGGAAAGCATAAGGACCTACACACAAAGGCTATATTGAAACACTCTAAAACCATAGGAGAAAACCTATTAGAGCTATCTAATAATTGATCTAGCAGATAAAATTAATTCAATATGTAATAAATACTAATGTCAAAACTAAACTAAAATCAATCTTTTTATCCCCTCTGTCAATTTAGCTTTTAAGGTATATATAATATATATATTTACAATGTAACAATATTGTTGGCTTTTCTAATCTAATTTCAAAGAATTCATAAATTCTTCAATTACCTAAATAAATAAACACATCTAAACTGTACCTATAAATTTGTATATACTTATATATATATATATATGTATATATATATATATATATATATATATATAATCGCTGAGTGAACCTAAAGTCAATACAAGATTACCAGACACCTGAAAGTGCAAGAAAAAGAAAAAAATTTACCAACAAAACCACAGACAACTTCAAAGTTTCTGTACATGCTGACAGATAACATCTTGATCCACCACATGCGTGCACACACAAACACACACACACTCATGATCAAATCTAGGTCCATATAATCTAACTTTCAATGATGTCATTTTCTGAAGCAGCACAGAACAGACACATAAGCAAATTGAAGCGTCTGTTGAGAGATCAGAAGCAGTGAGAGGATGCAAGCAACAGGTGAAATGTTACCTCATGATACCACTCGTGAAAACCATCACACCCCTGCAAGATTAACCATACAGACCATTGATTAGAGAGAGTATCTTGCCATTCTCTTGCAACTCTGACACTTTCACTCCACTCTAAAGCTTTCATGCCCTGATATACCATCTGGACAGTTTTTGACATTATTTAGTTTCAAATTATTTCATATGAAATCTTTCCTCATTTCGCTTGCAGAATTTTAGGGCCTTAAAGTGATACTTCACCAAAAAATGTAAATTTTGTTATAATTTTCTCTCCCTATACTTGTTTTTTTCCCTTCAGTTTCTTTCCTCTGTTGGACACAAAAGAAGATATTTTGAAGAATGCTGGTTGCTAGGTTTTTGTTTTTTTTCCTACCATGGAGGTCAGTTGGTCTCAACAACCAGAATTCTTCAGAATATGAATATCTTCTTTTGTGAGGAAGAAAGAAACTTCTTTTGAACAGAAGAAAGAAACTGAAGGGGCTTAAAACCACACAAGAGAGGGTAAATGATGAGGTAATTTTTTTATTTTTGGAAGAACTATCCCTTTAAGTCACCATTTGTGAATGCTATTTTAACATTATTTAACTGAACGTCTACAAATAATTTATGAAGATAGTTTAGCATATTTTAAGTCATCTTATTTCATTTAGCATAGACATTCATAAAAATCCATATATTTAGACATTTTTTATTCTACTTATTCCAATTAATTATGTTTTTTTAATATTTCTATTTAATGCCATATTTAATTTTGTGACTAAATTAGTTAAAAATAAAAAAAGGAGTATGTGCATATGTTAGGCCTGCATATATTATTCCCATAGATCTCTTTTCTTTTTCCAGAAGCACACCTCCTCTTTTGCAGATTTAATCTTCAGCCATGCTCCATCTCTGTAGCTGTACTGGAGGGGAGAACGAAAGTTGGATCTGTACTCAGTTTTCACTTTCCTGACATGAGGGAAAAGGGAAAAACTGGTAAATACTCATACAATTAAAAAAATCTAAACAACATGTTAAAACAACTAAATACAGTTAAAAATAAAATTATCAGCCCTCCTGTGAATTTGTTTTTCTTTTTCAAATATTTCCCAAATGATGCTTACCAGAGTAAGGAATTTTTCAACGTATTTCCAATAATATTTTTTCTTCTGGAGAAAGTCTTGTTTGTTTTATTTCGGCTACAATAAAAGCAGTTTTTAATTTTTTTAAACCATTTTAAGGTCAATATTATTAGCCCCCTTAGGCAATATTTGTTTTTGATTGTATACAGAACAAACCATCATTATACAATGATTTCCCTAATTACCCTAACTTGCCTAATTAACCTAGTTTAGCATTTAAATGTCACTTTAAGCTGAATACTAGTATCTTGTAAAAATATCTAGTAAAATATTATGCACTGTCATCATGGCAAAGATAAAAGAAATCAGTTAATAGAAATGTTATTAGTTAAAAAAACTATTATGTTTAGAAACGTGTTGAAAAAAATCTACTTTTCGTTAAACAGAAATTGGGGAAAAAAATATACAGGGGGGCTAATAATTCTGACTTCAACTGTATATTACATATATATATATTTTTGCACATCCTGTAAAAACACAACAGTCACCTCATAACCTTTGGTGAAGGTTCTTTCAGGTTGTGGGGTGATTTCACTTCCTGTTGCTGTAGATAGGTGACTTCTTGTTTGGGGCTTGACTTCCTGCTGTGCGGTCGCTCTTTCTTCTTCTTCTTTCTCTTACTCTGGTATGGTGGGCATTTAGGCAAAAAAGCCAGCAATACTATGTCAAAGGTGCAAACATTTTGGTAAATATATACTTCCTCACTATACATTGCACAGCATGTGTAAAAAAACTACGAGGAACTAACATATGTTATCAAAACTGGATTTTCCAGCTCTCATACTGATGCTGTGATACCTGGAAAGTTTGCCTTCACGATTGATGTATGTGAATGAACTGAAAGTATATGTTTTTGTGTACCTTCTCTGGGGTTTTGCTCTCTGTTAGAAACTCTGGGACCTCATACTGTTCAACATCTCGCCTCAAGCGTGGTGGCCTGGGAAGAGGTGATCCTTTGAAACTTCTCTTGTACTCACTCTCTATGATCACTGGGTTTGATTTGAAGGGTGGAATGGCTCTGTTGTTACTGTATAACATCTAACAGATGTAAAATAATTAAAAACACAAAGAGTGGCAATGAACCTGATGACTATGATGTTCTGATAATTACTTGAAAACGATCTAATTGTAATAACACAATTATAATCAGTTTAAAAAGATCAATTAAATGTTGCAAACAAATAAAAACATTATACAATAACCATTTATGTTAGAATAGATGTCTAACATTCTAGATGTTAAAATCTAGAATGAATAGATTAACAAATCGTAACGTTTATAAAGTGCAGAATGACAGAGTGACATGGAGAAATGTACAGCCATCTACTGGAAGAACATTTTTATTTAGTTTATATAAAAGGAAAATGGCACAAAAAAGCACTCATTTGTTTTTCATATATTCAATTTTTTGCAAAATATCAGAATCACGTCAGGCGTGCAAAAGGGCTGTCAAATAATATGCAAGATAACCTGGCTAGAAAATATTATAAAATGATTGAAGCATGGAAAATAAACATGATTTTGAAATCTGACTGACAAATTGCAAAAAGGTACCTCATGTGCAGCAAGCAGGGGCGACTCGGCTACAGGTGTTTTCCACATGAACTGCCTCTGGTATTCGGAGTTCAAGCCATTTCTCTGACGCTCCGCTCTCAGGCCTGCTTTCATCCGCAGAGCATGGTTCATCTAATAGTCAAAACAAGCGAATAACTGTAACTGGAGGTATTATTGGTGGTATTGATAATTAATAATACAATTATTCTATTTATACACTAGTGTGTATCTTTTTATACATTATGTAAATTATTATGTAAATTAATCAATAGCCTTTTATTTGACAGTAAGGGATCAGAAACATGCCAAAAAAACTCAAAAGCAGTTGGTGAAATCCTCAGCGTGAAAAACTTGCTCTTCCACACACTCTGGTCAGAGATTCTGTCTATTATTAGAACTACATATGAACAGAACTACAAGTGGGCCTCTTTAAAATGTGTTGCAATTTTGTGTTATTTTAACATCTTTAACAATGACTCACTCCATTTAGTTTTTGTTTCTGCTTGTGTGCACCAAAGGAGGATGTCTGAGTTGCTTCTGCTTGTAGCGGTTGAGATAGAGCAGTGGTGCCCTCTGGTGGGTCTCTTGGGGCGAGAGGGGTCACCTCTCTTTCTGCACTAGTGGCCCTGGGCACAGCTGAGACAGCTGGAGGCCTGCTCTTCTCCAGGTGCTGTTGAGAACGATCCCGTCCTTCCCATCGGAAAGAACTGGATACCTGAGGTGGATAAAACGGCACTCTCCTTTTGGATATGAACTGGGGTTCCTGAGTAATTCCTTTAAATAACAAAATAACATCAATTAGTTCAATATTAACATCTATCTATCTATCTATCTATCTATCTATCTATCTATCTGTCTGTCTGTCTGTCTGTCTGTCTGTCTGTCTGTCTGTCTGTCTATCAATCTTTCTATCACCTGACACTATATATTTGTCTGTCTATCTATGTCTGTCTCTGTTTGTCTGTCATTATGTCTGTCTGTCTGTCTGTCTGTCTGTCTGTCTATCTATCTATCTATCTATCTATCTATCTATCTATCTATCTATCTATCTATCTATCTATCTATCTGTATGTATGTCTATCAATCTTTCTATCATCTGACACCACTACATATATGTCTGTCTGTCTGTCTGTCTGTCTGTCTGTCTGTCTGTCTGTCTGTCTGTCTATCTATCTATCTATCTATCTATCTATCTATCTTTCTTTCTATCTATCCATCTGTATGTCTGTCTATCAATCTTTCTATCATCTGACACCACTATATATCTGTCTATCTGTCTATCTATCTATCTATCTATCTATCTATCTATCTATCTATCTATCT
>CAIGQV010019029.1:8030990-8045495 GCA_903798115.1 Danio jaintianensis | reverse complement strand
CTATCTATCTATCTATCTATCTATCTATCTATCTATCTATCTATCTAGTACATACTTGACTGGTCAGAGCGCAGTCCTGCCAGTCGCATCCTGCGATGTGGAGAATCGCTTCTGGATCTTGTTGTTCGACCCTTGTATTTACTTCGATACTCACTGATTCCCTATTAGAAATATATAGGAATAGAACACAGAAAACAGCTTTATAGCATGTATGTAAAGCACAATTTGATACGTTACACAATCTGCATGTTCTCGTGAGAATTCCAGGAAATTATATATCTGTGATTTAAAAGAAAAGGCATGCATAATACATGCTAAACAATTAGCTCTTTGCAGACAACTGGATAACGTGGATGCCTGTTAATCCCCACACCAACTTCAAGACATAACAGGAAGTAACGTTAAAACCGACAATACCTTGCAATGATTTAACATTACCGTTCATGTGTATCATCCTTCTCAAAAAACACGTCGCTTCTGTTTGTTTTCGGCAAAGCGAAAGCAATGTCTTATAGTGACTCGTTTTAATGCATAAATCATATTCTAAATGTAAACACTCAGAAAAAAAAATCTCAAAACCGAAAGCATTTCTTTAGCCTGCAGCGCGCGCTCACTGTTCCTCAAACAAATGACGTCGCACAAGCGCGTGCACCTTCAATCTGGTCCAGTTCTGTAAAAACTATTTCTAGAATAATTGTAATTTAAATAACGTACCTTAAAACGGACAGGCATTTTCAGTCTGAGCCAGTAGTGACTATGGCAAAGAGAGGTCGGCGAACAAAAGAAGTGTTTTTGTTACACGCTTGGAGGAGTGTGAGATTAGATTCAGTTACAGCCTTTGCTGTTACCTTGGTGAGGCGTCCCACGTTACGCGCATGCGCAAGACTGTAAGCAGCTTTGTTATGACCCTTTAACCACCATGTGTGTTTATAGTAGTATTATAAGATATTATAAGATATTCGATATCGCTCCATGTTCATGTGTGTGAGGTAATTTATGTATTTTTTTGCTTTGATTTGTCACCAGATTTAGAGGAATGGATTAATGCAAATTAATTTATATGACAACACTTTAGATGGCCATTCAATATTGTAAACATGTTTATTATATAGGAAAATATGAAAGGTAAAAATATTAGGGAAAGTGGGTATGTTACGAACAATGCACTGTCATTCTCGAAACAACTACTTAATAACTTAAAAATAATAAATATATATTATATTATTAATCATCATTTGTCTACTCAAACAAACGTATTTAGATGATTATGTTCCAAATCAATAGAGTCTTTCTGGACACTTTATGGTTTTCTAATAATACATGCAGCTCATCATTGGCCTAACCTGAAACAGATTTAGTTTATCCAGCCATTCGGAATCGAGACCGATGCCTCTTTCACACTTAACAAATATTTGACAATCTGTGTTTGGTTTGTACAGCTACAGGATGCCAGCACCTTTCTGCGAGGATTTGCGGGTCTCTCAAATTTGGGGACGTGGCAAGACGTACCCAATGATAAAATCCACTAGGTTCGACGCATCAACCGATGTTGTAGTCTCTTGTGCCGATTGGTTTCCCCATGTCCTATAGCCAATAAAACGAGAGTGTGTTGAGTCACCGCATGATTAAACAACGGTTTCTGTTACATCCGGGGTTTGTCGTGCTGAAGTGGCCCAATGGTTGTGATCGGACTCCACTGGTCGTGATTTGATTGGGTTGCTCCGTTGTTCCCGTCCTAAAAAACGGTGTGGCACAGGGGTGTGAGGATTTAACCAAAGACCCTGTATTGTGTCTGGGATTCTCGGCCTCCTGAATAATTAAGGTATGTACGTGTTTTATATGTCTTGGTAGGCATTTTACATGTTTGGTATATAAATATGGTTGACCGTTGCATTGCCTGACCGTGTAACGTTACGTTGTAAAGCCGACTCACTTAAAGGGACAGCTAGTATTAAACGTTAAAGGGATGTTTACCCCAAAATGTACATTCTGTCATTATGTGTTCACCATAATGCTATTATAAGTGGATATGCATTTATCTGTGGAAAACAAAATGATGGAAGACTGGCAGTCCTTACCGTACAATGCATCTTTTTTCATATAAGAAAGGTGTTGCTAAGATTATATCTGGCCTAATTTTTGTTTACCTGTTGCTTGACCATAGCAAAAAGCGTTTGTAATCTTTGTAAGACGAAAATAATCACACGTTTCCTAATAAATTAAGAATAGTCCTTGGGTCATAAATAAAAAGGGGCATTTCTTGAACATCATAATAATTAATAATGAATTAATTTCTTTGTATTAGAATGTATCTTGTTGGTTTATTAAATGTCATTAATATTTATCAATATTAATTAACTGTCATTTACAATAATCACTTTTCTTCTACCCTATAAACTTCTAGATTTAATTCTTTTTTTAGCAAGAAAATGAATAATTGAAAATAACTTTAAAATGTAACAAAATGATCATAATCATATTTAGTATAACAAGTACAGGCCTGAGAAAAGTATGTTTTTCATTTTGAAGAAATATATCTATTACACGTAGAATGACGATCGATGATTATTTCACCCGTAATTTGACATTTTATTTTCACAAAAGTTATGCGAAACATTAAATGAATAGTTTGCTTGCATGTAATATACTTTCCATGTATATAAAACCGTTTTGGTAGCTTTAATCTGGTGCAGAAACTAAAACGGGACATCTCATCTTTGACCTGCATACCAGATTCCTTAAGAAACTGTTTATAAAGTTTTTTAATTTTGGGATTTTTTTTTTTTTTGTTATTTAATGGTATACAGATTATTTTCATAATCATATTTTATTATTATATTTTTATTATTAATTCATTGTCATTTGCGATTAGCAATGTTTTATTTCTCATTGTCCTATCAGAATCCCAATACCTCTGAACTTTCTCTATTTTCCTGATGTCTTGAACACTTATCACAGCTGTGCCACTTGTCTTTTTCACCATTTGTATTACCCTTTTTTCTCCTGAAACATTTTTTTGTCCATGTGTTTCCTGTTTCATGTGATATTTTGGCTGTCAGGATTGTTCCTTTTTCCTCTGCTACAAATTTTTACACAGTCATACAAAAAGTTTGGGGTCAGTAAGATTTTTGTTTAAGAAATAAATACTTTTATTCCTTAACTATGCATTAAACTGTTTAAATGTCACATGGTTTGTATTTCAATAAATGATTTTCTTTCAATTAAAAGAACCTCGGGGGGGGGGAAAAAAGGTGCATCATGGCTTCCACTAATATTTTAAGAAGCAATTTGTTTTCAGCATTGATAATGAGTGTTTCTTGAGTGCAAAATATGCATATTACAGTCATTTCTGAAGGAGTGTGATACGGAAGACTGGAGTAATTATGCTGAAATGCAGCATTGAATATTACACAAATAAATTACAATTGAAACAATATTAAAATAGAAAACAGCCCATTTTAAACTGCAATAATAATTCACATCACCAAAGTTTTTTCTATATATTTTTTAAAATCCAATGCCTGCAACCTTGGTGAGCAGAAGAGATTTGTTTCTTATCTTACCAAGCCAAAATTTTGAACGGTAGTACATGTTCCACTTCTTACTCAATCATACAAGGTGTTTACATTCTCTGGGTCAAACAGACCTTGTTAACTCATGTTTGCCCAGTGAATTATTTAACACACTAGGCATTCCTGTGGTCCATATTTAAAAGGGAGTTTGAATGTGTATTTGCTCATTTTTGCTCGTATTTTCCACAGATCTTGTACGATGAAGATGGAAATTAGGCCTTTGTTGATGTGTTTTGCTCTGTGCGTGGTTTACGCCACCAGCAAACCCACAGAGAAGAAAGACCGTGTCCACCATGATGCACCACTGAGCAGCAAAGAGCATGATGATGGCACAAACTTTGAATATGACCACGATGCCTTTCTTGGGGAGGAGGATGCCAAGACATTTGATGATCTGACTCCGGAAGAAAGCAAAAATAGGCTTGGGTAAGGATTGTGATGAATGTTAATGGCCATTTAGCATCTGAGAGTGTTATTCCTTGCAACAAACATGTACAATTTGTTATGGTCACATTCTTTTTTTTAAATTTCTATCTTTGTTTTTTTCAGTAAAATTGTGGATAAGATCGATGCAGATGAGGATGGTTTTGTCACAGAGGCTGAGCTGAAAGCATGGATCAAAAAGGCTCAAAAGAAGTACATTTATGACAATGTGGAGAGACAATGGAAAGATTTTGATCTGAATAATGATAGAATGATCTCCTGGGAAGAATACAAGAATGTCACCTATGGCACCTACCTTGGTAAAATAAAAATAGATAAAATTAAGTTAAAAAGGATAATTAACCCCCAAGATTTACTTGCCTTATTCAAACCTGTGCAACTTTGATTCACCCAAGGAACATAAAATAATTATAATTAATTATAATTATAAATAAGCAGCGTATTTTGTCTGTACGGTCAAAGTTTTTGGTTTGGACCCCTTTGACTTTCATCGTATGCACAAAAACAGCACTTCAGAATATCATCTTATATGTTATATACAGAATAAAGGAAATTGAATAGGCTTGTAATGACATAATGGTGCATAAATAATGATCTTTATTGTGGGGTGAATTATCCATTAAAATAATTGTAATGGGAAACTTTAGCAGTTAGTAATTTAGCTTTAGCAAATAGCAATTTGTACTACTAATTTAAGCATTTGTAATGTCTGTTTTCTTCTCAGATGATCCTGAACCTGATGATGGCTACAACTACAAACAGATGATGGCCAGAGATGAACGCCGCTTTAAAATGGCTGATGGGAATGAGGACCACATCGCTGATAAAGAGGAGTTCACGGCCTTCCTCCATCCTGAGGAGTATGAACATATGAAGGACATTGTTGTGCTGGTGGGACCATTATACTTAGCTTGCTGTTTGCACCCATTTTTATTTTCTGGCTCTCATGTAACCTAATGTTTCTCCATTTCAATTTGATCTTCAGGAAACGATGGAGGACATTGACAAGAATGGTGATGGGTTTATCGACCTGGAGGAGTATATTGGTGAGTTAAACAGCTTTAGTACCTACATTTTCCCAAATGTTTCGAAGAATGTTCAAATCCAGAGAAATAAGCAATATTAACTAGTGACACGGACCATGTCCTGAGTCGCCATGCTAATGAAATCATACACGCTCAATTTCCAGTTTGGTTTTTATAGAAAACAGTGAAACACCAAAGATACTTTAATATTTTGTGTGTTTTATTAGACTGCACAGAGTAGCATTATAACAGAAGCCTAAAATGTATTTAGTTTGATAAAACAGCACTGCTTCTCCACCATGTGATCAAGACCATGTCGCTCTCGTCTCTTATCAGCAGTTGCTTCGGTGGTCTCGTTTTTCTTTTCACTTCATCCTACCATGTAGTTTTGAATACTTTAGCTCATCCATGAACATGATTTCTGCAGCAGTCTTATAGGATGTAATGAAGACAACAACTCCCATGATTCCACTCTGTTAAACTCAGTTTGTTGTTAATATGCGCCGTCTAGTTGTGAAAAATTACATACTGTGCTTTTAAGAGATGGTTGTGCATGAAAATCTCAGATTTTCATTTTCTAAAAAAAATAATTACAAATATTATATATATATATATATACTTGGCGTCACGGTGGTGCAGTGGGTAGCATGATCGCCTCACAGCAAGAAGGTCGCTGGTTCGAGCCTCAGCTGGGTCAGTTGACATATCTGTGTGGAGTTTGCATGTTCTCCCTGTTTTCACGTGGGTTTCCTCCGGGTGCTCCGGTTTCCCCCACAGTCCAAAGACATGCGGTAAAGGTGAATTGGGTAGGCTAAATTGTCCGTAGTGTATGTGTGTGAATGAGTGTGTGTGGATGTTTCCCAGTGATGGGTTGCAGTTGGAAGGGCATCCGCTGCATAAAACATATGCTGGATAAATTGGCGGTTCATTCCGCTGTGGCGACCTCAGATTAATAAAGGGACTAAGCCGAAAAGAAAATGAATGAATGAATATATATAGTTGAAGTCAACCTTATTAGCCCTCCTGTCTATTTGTTTTCTTTTTCTTACCAAATGATGTTTAATAGAGCAAGGAATTTTCACAGTGTTTCTGATAATATTTTTTCCTTCTGGAGTAAGTCTAATTTGTTTTATTTTGGCTAGTTTAAAAGCAGTTGAATAAAAAAAAAAAAAACATTTTAAGGTCAATTTTATTAGCCCCCTTAAGCAATATTTTATTTTGATTGTCTACAGAACAAATGATCGTTATACAGTGTTTTGCCTAATTGCCCTAACTTAACCTAATTAACCTAGTTAAGCCTTTAAATTGCACTTTAAGCTGAATATTAGTATCTCAAAAAACATCTAGTAAAATATTATGTACTGTCATCATGGCAAAGATAAAATAAATCAGCTGTTATAAATGAGTTATTAAAGCTATTATGTTTAGAAACGTGTTGAAAAAATCTTCTTTCCGTTAAACAGAAATTGAGGAAAAAATATGCACAGGGGATAATAATTAAGGAGGGCTAATAATTCTGACTTAAAATGTATATATTTTTGCCCATTCTGAAATTCAGCAGATCTTTTTTTTTACCACGCCTACATTCTTAAATGCTTTGAATTGCTGGCATGTGATTGGCTGATTAGATAATTGCATTAACAAACAGTTGAACAGGTGTACTTAATAAAGTAGCCTTTGAGTGTAGTTTAACACCAGGTGAATTTTCTTGAATGTCAGGTGACATGTACAACCACGAGGATGAAATGGACGAACCGGAGTGGGTGGCGACAGAGCGAGAGCAGTTTTCGGAGTTTAGAGACAAGAACAAGGATGGCAAAATGGACAAGGAAGAAACCATGGACTGGATCCTACCAGCCGACTATGACCACGCAGAAGCCGAAGCGAAACATCTGGTGTATGAGTCTGACACAAACAAGGTGAGCCAATATTAAAAGCAGGGCTGCACAATATATTCAATTCAATAAACGTTATTGTCTATCCCACAGGGGTTAGAAAATTGTCTTTAGACAGAGGCTCACACTCAACAGCAAAACAGAAATACACTTACACAATTATTTTAAAATCCTATTCAAAAAAACAATGGCAGTGGGAATAAATGTCGTCTTATACTTAGCCTTTTTTACTAAAGGGACTTTATACCGTCTGCCAGATGGAAGTAACTTAAAGGAACCATGTAAAGGATGGGAAAAATAGTGAAGGTTTTTATTTTTGTCACTGCTATAAATAAATCAGTTAGAGGTGTTTGTCTCTCACCAATTATTTTACTCGCTACATTTTCTAATCTTAAAAGTTTATTTTTGCTTTTAACAGAGAGGGAGTTAAACCAGTCTACAATATCAAAAGTAAGGACCGATTCAATAAGTGGTTTATATACGACAATCAAAATGTCCTTCTCACTATCAAAACTTCTCCGTTTTCTCAACAAACTCAAAAAACGGAGAAGTTTTTGAAATGGAAAAGGACATTTTGATATATCGCTTCAGCATCGATATCGCAATGTGAGCAATAGTCAGTCACATCGCAGGACCTGCAATGTCAAGTTGGAATTATAACCACAGTTCGGTGCGCATGATTTGTGGAGTCATTGTGAATTTGAAACTTAATCTAATAGTGTGAACGATTTATACTTGGATGTGTTTTTAAGGCTTGCGACTCTAAGATATAAAGCAAATTTAAACCATTTGAATTTTTGGGGCACAAGAAAAAAAGTTTGCCGCTTTAACAAAGATTTATCGTATTTGTTTATTTATTCATAAAAATGAAGACTATACAGTGTTATTTTAGATTTGATAACTGAATTTCTGTACCTCAATGTTTTTAGATTCCACCGAAAACCATAAATCGCTGTTTATTTTGTTTTTAATTTCAATTTGTTATATTTTTGGATATTTTATGCAGATGCCCTCCACTACAAAATCATCCCATTCAATGTAAAATTATGAATTCTTTCCAAACAGTTACTAGATGTCCTATTGGACATACAAGATTAACTCATGGTTTTTTGCTTAAAGATCAAGCAAACTACTCAATGTTTGTACTGCACAATTTCCCTTACTGTAAAACACATTCTACTGGACTGTCCTGCTTTTAATGATTCCAGAAGGTTTTTTTATGAAAGGAACTCTCTTAAGGACATTTTTAACAAAGTGACACTAGAAAGCTTTTTTGAATTTATCATGTATGAACACTAAAAATCTTATTTAATTTATGTATTCATTAGTTTGTTGTTTTTAATTGTATATTGATTCTTAAAATGTTCTTGCCATGAAAATAGCCTTGGTTGCTGACATGGCATTTAATAAAAAATACATTATATTACATCCAAACAGTTACTTGAGTCATATTGTGAAATTATATTCATATCGCTATATATATCGCAGAAATGTCTGTTTTTTTTTCCAACATCCAATTCCAATATCTCTAATTTAAAGCTTATGTTGTTTTCATAAATTATTGAACTCATTTTAACCCAAGTCTCTCAAACTGTGTTTCAGGATGGAAAGCTCACCAAAGAAGAAATACTCAACAAGTATGATTTGTTTGTGGGAAGCCAAGCGACTGACTTTGGGGAGGCATTAGTTCGACATGATGAGTTTTAATTTTTTCTAGTATAATAGATAATTAATAGATAATTACTTTTTATCTTGTTTTGGTAAAAGAATATAATTTTATATTGCCTCATCATAATACAACAGTAATTCCTCAGAATTTGTTCACTTGATTTTTCTTTTTGCACACAGAAATTATTTCATAGCTTTTTTTTGTACTGTAAAGTGTTATTTTTGTTTGATTCGTGGTCCATGTACAGCATTATGCATCATTTTAATAACTGTATATGTTTGTTTTGTTTTTTTTATTGAGAAGCGGTTGATGATTCAGTGCAGTTTTATACACATTGCTACAGATCTATGATCAGCTGCTGTTCACGGCCCTGTCATAAGGATATTGTAAGTACAGAAAGCTCTCATGTTGATTTTTGAGGGTTTATACAAATATGTATAAAACATGAAATATATATATTCACACGTACAAATATGAATATGTATTGTTTCTATTTGTTATCTCTCATTTCAAAGCACAAACATCAGCTTTTGAGTGATGAGAATCCTCTTCATTTCTCTCTCCAGGCAATACTGTTTTCTTTTTATATTTATTTCGAAAAAAAAAAACATGTCCATGAAGACCCCCAAATTCTGAACTTTAATACAATACTGGTCTCTCATTGTGCCTTTCACTGAATTTTCTGTTTGATTTAGATCTTCATTTGCATTATATGTGTATAATTCAAATCTTTTTGGTTTGTTGGGTCCATCGGAACACGTTACTGAATAGTTTGTTGCCTTTAACTTCATTATTTGAAATACCCTACCAATTCTATGGCGTTTGTAACTTGTTTACTATGCTACAAACACATCGATCTCCCCCGTATACCATTCGTTTTTCTTTTCTTTTTATTCAGTATATAATGTTTTGGCACCTAAAGGTTTCAGGTCACTTGTTGCAAATTTTGCTGTTTTACCACCTGCAGATTGTATCTCGAAAACACAAAATTGTCAATAAAACAAAAATATGACCTAAAAATAAAAGAAGTTTTTTTTTTTTTTTTGTGCGTGTCACTGATCACAAAAAGAACAATAACACAGACTTATTATTGCAATATTGTCTGAAAGTTAATCCATATGTTAAAAAAATTTTTCCCCCTTTACTGTTTTTTTTTTTTTTTTTTTTTGCATGTTTGTTACAGATCATGAAACAAATTTAAATATTAGTCTAAGATAAAACACATGCAGTTTTTATTGTTAAGGAAAAACAAAATCCAAAACTACTGCCCTTTTTGTTGAAATGTAAATAAAAGCTTAGAAATATTTTTTTCCCCGTAATGATGCCTCTAGTACAACGTCTTATTATCTATTGGGAGACGCCTGTGCCATTTCCAATCAAAATAAAAGTAACATTAAGTCAGAATTTGAATAATTTCAGGCTTGACTGTATGTGTATATATATATATATATATATATATATATGGTCACACTATTTTAATGGTCCGTTTGTTGAATTTAAGTTACATTGCATCTACATGTCAACTAATTCTCATTAGATTGTAAGTAGACTGTTAGGTTGGGGTTAGGGTTAGTGTAAGTTGACATGTACTTGCAAAGATCTTATAGTCAGTTAAATGTCTGTTGAAGGAGCAGTATCAACAGATATTAAGCAGTCTACTAATACTTAAATGGACCATCAAAATAAAGTGTTACCATATATACTACAAAGGTTTTACCCATTTGTAAGATTGTAATTGATTAATATTTTTTTCAATTTAAAATATTTTTGAATTATATTTTTAATCTATAATTACAATTTTTTTTTTTACAATTAGTTACTTTAAATATAACATATTTAATTATTTTGGAAATAAAATATCTTTATCACCCAACTGTTAATTTACTAACATAATCCTAATATAAGATTATAATACGCCAACTGGCGACAAGGTGGCTCAGTGGTTAGCAGTGTTGCCTCACAGCAAGAAGGTCGCTGGTTCGAGTCCCGGCTGGGTCAATTGGCATTTCCGTGTGGAGTTTGCATGTTCTCCCCGTGTTCGCGTGGGTTTCCTCTGGGTGCTCCGGTTTCCCCCGCAGTCCAAAGACATGCACTATAGGTGAATTGAATAAACTAAATTGGCCGTAGTGTATGTGTGTGAATGAGTGTGTATGGATGTTTCCTAGTACTGGGTTGCAGCTGGAAGGGCATCCACTGTGTAAAACATATGCTGGATAAATTGGCAGTTCATTCCTCTGTGGCGACCCCTGATGAATAAAGGGACTAAGCCGAAGGAAAATGAACGAATGAATACGCCAACCTGATTTCACCAAGTAGCTTCTATGTTGATCCTGGAACAACATTCCAATCAGCCAATCAGAATTAAGGGATACGTTTGCAGTTTATGTTAAATTTAGGCTTACGGTTAGGTTTTAGCACTTCTATATGATTGTCACCAACTATTATTCCCCTCTAATTTTGGGAATAATTTACAGTTATGGTTGGGTTTAGGGGTAGGGAATAGGTATGGATTACATTTTCGAACAAAAATGATGTTCCAGGATCAACATAGATGGTAATCCAGGATCGTATCGTACTTGGCAAAATCATGATGTGCAATATAATATAAACCAATGTCGATTGTCTTCCAGTTCATAAAGCCATCTCTGTTAATTAACAGAAACCAACAAGTAGAGGGGAAAAAAACTGCATCAAACAATATAAATCTTTATTAATTCTAAAAACAGGGCACATGTACAAATGCATGCACACTGCATGTCTAATTACAACAGAACATGTACAGAGGTAATAGTGATACAGATAACAGAGATCCAAAGCCAGTGATTGGACAGGAGCAAACAGTGAACGATTCCTGAGCTGCAAAAGCGGATGGACTTGGATCATTCCTGACGATCTTAATTATGTATATTGGATAAGCCAACCAGAAAGCTGTTCTTTCTGGAAACGTTCTTTTAGGTTTTAGAGTTTTTAGCAACATAATAAAAATTCTATGGAAATGCATGATGCCTATTGGGACAGTCCAAAAATATTTATAATAAAATAAAGTCAGGAATTTCCATTTTCAGATTGCCCAAGTCCATTCACATGAGAGGGTGTCTCATATTATTATCCCTTTTTTTTTTGTAATTTTTTATTTGCAAGTTGAAAATTAAATATTCTACTTTGTCCTCAATGCGTAATGCATTGTTTTAGCATGAAATGGCAATGTTTTTCTTTACAAAATATAAAATAGACATAGGTGTACCAGTTCTGCACAGAAAGGATGGTCGGATATCATCCCCCAGTTTGGCCATCCAAAGGGGCTCCCTTGGCCCTTGACATAGTGTAAAGGTACGGGATTTGAACAATCAGGGGGAGGATAACCGGAAAGCTGGTCCAGACGGATTGTAAATGTGCTGCGGGAGGATTTATGCAGACACAGATGAGGTTTCGGTCTTGCTGGAAACCTCTGAGGACTCGTCAATCTTCTTGCCAAATACAGTCTCCATGATGCAGGCGTTGAACTGGAATCAAAAAGAAAGTTGTATTAGTGTTTGTGTGTATGCATGCACATTTTTTATTGAATATGTTTTGTGCTGTTTATCTCACCTGTTTGTTCATGAAGGCGTAGATTAGGGGATTATACACGCAGGAGCTCTTTGAGAAGAAAGCAGGGATGGCGACCAGGCGGTAATCCTTGTTTGGCTCATCGGAATTGGCAAAATACATAGCGGTGATGGCATAAGGTGCATAGCAAAGCACGAAAGAGCCAACCATCACAACAACCATCCTGGACACTTCTCTCTCTGCCTTCTGGGTGGACTCTGACTCGGCCTGCTGGGCTGCAACCTAAGGGTAAAAAAAACATTGTTTTACAGTTTGTATGTTCATTCTAAAGGGAAAAAAAATATTTAAGAAGGAGGGTGGAAGATCTTTAAATTGACATGATATGTGTGTGTGCAAAGATCTAAAACGACTACTTTGAGTGCATTAAATTAAATCAACTTAATTATGGAACATTTCTTCAAAATAAAACCAATGCAAATATCATAGGAATTAATTGTTAAAAAAGAATACAAAGTTATCTAGTTATGCTTTGTTTTTAAATAATTTCATAATTATTCTTGTGAAGGTGATCATCTATTAAAAAAAGTATAATGTGTGTCCAATTGGAAATGTAAACTGGAAATATATTTGCCAAAAAAAGTGTGACAGACCTAAAGCAAGGTTTGGCGAAAGAAAGAAACTATATCATGAGTACAGTGGTGGATTTAACTATTATAACTAAGCATTAGCAAAAAATAATAATAATAAAATAGTACCATTTTGGGTGCTGTTACTGTTTTTAAAGTTTGAAATACCATGATTATTGCCTAATTGTAACAAATATCTGCACTATTTCTCCACAAGGATCTAAAAACAAAGGCACTTACGGCGCGCAGGGCTCCCAAGAGCTGTGAGTAGGAGAAAATGATGATGGTCATTGGCATGATGAAGCAGGTGATGAGGAGGAAGTAAGTGTAGCTCTCTGAGTTGTACTCCTCGCTTTTTGTGTACCAGTCAGGTCCGCAGGCAGTGCCAAGACCCTCAGGAATGTATCTGTAAAGTAAATATTTATTCAAATCAATCTTTATCATTATGAGTGAGCATTTCCCCTCCCAAAAAATCTCCAGGAAAACTTCCTTCACCTGCTCCATCCAAAGAAGGGAGGAGAAGCACAGCCGGTACCAATGATCCAGGTGAACACCACAGCTCCAACAGCCTGGCCTTGTCCGAACTTGAAGCTTCCGAAGGGTTTGCAGATGACCACATATCTCTCGAAAGCCAGAACAGCCAAGGACCATCCCGTCACAAGACCTGGAAGAAGAAGAAGAAGAAGAAGAAGACCATCAGCACATTTATCTGAATGTAAAGTTCAAATATTCCTAGACCTGTTCCAACCCTAATTAAACGGCACTAGCTAATCAAGTCTAGAGACTCAAAATTTAACCTGACATTGAAAGATTGGATATGATTCTTACCTGCAATCGATCCCATTGCCGCTTCCATCGCACACAACGTATACCCAAGGAAGTAATAACCTCTAGCAGCGCAGACGAATACTTGACTTACAGAGAACGTGTCGAAAATGAAGCCTGCTAGGGAGATGTTTACCAAGATGTAGTTGAGAGGCTGCCTGAGTTTCTTGTACTTCATCGTAACGAAGAGGACAACTCCGTTCATAGGTGTGCCCACGATAAATACAAAGCCCATGAAAGCTGCCTGCAGGTAGAACGCCCATTTGGGGGCAATGTGGTACTGTTCACCCTCGAAGGGGCTGATTTTGGAAGCATTCCCGAATTGAACGGCCCACGCGTCCATGGTTGTGCCGTTGGAGGCCTTCTTCTGTGTGTCCTGGTGGAGTCAACAAGGAGCCTGACTGAGCCGATGCGGAGAGGTGGCCTTTTATAAAATCCCCAAAGTCTTGCCTGGTGTGAAAAGGTGGGGATGAAAAGGAAGATCATCCTCCGGGTGATCTTCCGGACATGTTGCCAGGATAATCCGCCCTGTCCACGGCAATTATCCTCAACACTCCTCTGGATTCTATAAGCACTTGATTAGGCCACACGTGTCGCTCGGTGAATGTTATGTTTTAGCTTGCATTGGAGCATATAGTTTCAATTGTCAGTAAATATGTCAGGATAATATTCAGTAAGTATATTATTAAAGGGATAGTTCATTCAAAAAATGAAATCTGTTATCGTTTTTGTAGCCATCATGAGTTTGTGTTTCTGTTGAACACAAAGGAAGATATCTCAAAGAATGCTGGTTGATGGTTGACTCATTGATTTCCATTGTAATTTTCTTTTCCTACTATGGACTCCTGTGGGTGTCAGCAACTGACATTCTTCAAAATACATAGAAGAAAGAAACTCATAAAG
>CAIGQV010019029.1:7993490-8025990 GCA_903798115.1 Danio jaintianensis | reverse complement strand
AATTAAAACTCTGTCTGAACTTTATATCCAAGAATGTTTTTGGGCATTAAAGACAGTTTAAATATTAATATTGGGAGTAATGATAGATATAAATAACACACAAACCATATCTCCCCAGTTGTTAATTTTGTTAATATTATTTTCTGAGGAAAGACAAAAAAATTACATTTACACATTATAAATGTATATTTACTGAGCAGTCCACTATTTTGAAGATCAGGGTCAAAATGACAGTTTTCAACATGTATATGCACTCCTCTGTGATCTTAATCACTAGAATCACTAGTCTTTAGAATTAATACATTTTCCTGAAATTCCCTTGATTTGACACTGAATGACTCTATTGAAAAATGAATAATGCAATTTTAGTCGGTATGAATTTACGCTGCCTCCTTGCAATGTTAAACACCGTAAGTCTGCTATTTTGCCCTTTGCCTTACTGGTTAGTCACATAGTTTTGCTGCAGGAAACTGCTAGCTTGATAAGGTAAGTGAGAAGTTTACAGACCAGTGGGTGAGATTTTGCAAGGCTTGTTGCTTTTTTTTGTTGTTGCAGAAGTACAGTATATGTCATCAATAGTTTGAATTGCTCTGCGTTATATTGGCACTTAAGTTCACTGACACTGCTCTTCACACATGCTCATCTACCAAGACGTGTAAATGCTTACATATAAATATAGTCATATCAGTGTCTTATCAGATTTTTTAAAAATTCATTCTCTGGCACTGTTTACATGGCTATTTAAATGGGCTGTTTCCTTGTTTCAGTGAAATGTTCATACTTTTATTTTTAGCGGATTTTATTGTGCTAAATATTTATGCTCAGACTTAATCAGTTTATATTCCATCATATTTCATGGTTTGTTTGATTTATTTATTTTGATCAGACCACTATTTGAGCATAGAAAACTAAAACATTGTTGTGCAAAAAAAATGTAAGTGTAGTTATTTTTAAAGACAAGGCAATTATTGCTGTTGTAGAAAAAAGTCAAATAAACAAGTTTGAAGTGTATTTTAATGAAAAGTTCACATGAAATACTGCACAAATGTGATTATACTTTTTAGGACTGTTTAACATATTTGCATTATCTTCATAGTGATTAACTCGTCAATTCATAGTTTCTGTTTTTAGATATTTGTAATGGCTAAATCGTTCTTAAAGTATTTGTTTACTTGCCTTCTCATTTCTCATATATATAATCAGCATTATATCCCTTTAGACTCGTTATGGTATGTTACACATAACGTGTTCCTTTCATCTATTTGCATGAATAATATTTATCCTGGTGTGACACATCCCATAATGTAGTGTTTAGTTTTACCTTTTACTTGATTATGCAAATTACCACTGGTCCAAGTTGATATTCAGTGTGTGATAGTGATAGCTGGTGACATAATGCAGATTTGTTTTGATAAATGAAATGAGCTCTTTAGGGAAAAAGAAAAATGTAAATGTCATTAAGCCATTTAAAAATATTCAAAAACAAAGATGATGCATTACAAAATGGCGGCAAACGTTTTCTTTTTTTAAACTTGTCCAGATGTACGCATGGGAAATCTCTGATCAGCTCCTGCAGCTGAAACAGGACATCGAGTCGTGTTACTTCGCAGCCCAGACGATGAAGATGAAGATCCAGACGTCGTTCTACGAGCTTCCCCCAGAGACTCACACTGCACTGAGAGATTCACTCTTATCTCACATCCAGAACCTCAAAGACCTTTCTCCTATCATCGTCACACAGGTACGTCCCATCTACACAGGTAAAATAAGCGTCTGTGCCAGTCATGATCGGACATTATTGGACATGCAGTGTGGGGTTTTGACAGGGACAGTCCATCTCCACTGCACTGCTACATATTGAGAGCTGTTAAGAAAGTGGCGCTGGTATTCTAATGTGGTTCTCTTTCTCTCCCAGCTCGCATTGGCAATCGCAGATCTGGCTCTTCAGATGGCCTCGTGGAAAGGCTGCGTTCACACCCTCATAGAAAAGTAAGAATCCTCCTTATTTTGTCCCTGTTTATGACCTAAAATGGTGTTTTTGTCATACGATTAATGAATTAATTGATGATTTGGAATTAGGGTTAACTTTACTAGCATAAAAATATAATGCACATGCACATGACTTCTGAGGTATGGGCAGATCCAGTCATAACAATGGCGTTTACTGCATAATGCGCGATGTTATGGGATTTGGCATGTTTTTTATTGATAAGTACGGGTGCTCGATTATGGGATAAAATCATAATCACCTTTAGATGACTACATGGTGTGTGTGTGTGTGTGTGTTCTGCTCGTCAATGAGGCTGAGCGCATACACACACAACAGCACGAGTTCTTTCTCACTTTTCAAAACATAAATGAATCGAATACACATCAATAAATGAAGCGTGTCCCAAGCTGCTACTGTTACGTTACATTATTTCACTGATTTCAATGTAAAAATGAGCAACAAATGCGTACTGCTGGAAAGGGGGTGGGAAATGATGCAGTAATAATCTTTTCATCTCGATTAATGTTTTTTGAAGTCCGATTAATTGCACAGCACTATTAGTAAGTCTAAAGTATTGTCATGTCGACTACAGTCTGTGAATATAGTTTTTTTTTGAAAAGGCAAATTAAATATGAAGACTGCATATTCTGTGTGTTAATGTTTTCTTTTAACATGCAAACTCAAGCTTGCTTTAGCCACAAAAAATAAAATAAAACATTTATTCTTTCAGATACGGTAACGATGTATCCTCCATGACTTTCCTGATTGAGATACTCACTGTTCTGCCGGAGGAGGTACATAGTCGCTCTCTGAGGATTGGAGCCAACAGACGGACAGAGATTATTGAAGATCTGGCCTATTACTCTACCACAGTGGTAACTCTTCTGGTGCGGGACTCTCTTTTAAACACAAAACTGTTGATACTTGAATTTACCGCAATAATTAGTTATTACACATAAAAGCCATGATGTTTAATACAAAATATGTGAATCTCTCTCTCATATCATCATCATCCAGTTTTACTATCAGTAATTTGCAAGGACTATTAATATGTAATTTTTTTTGTTGGTAAATGCATTTTTTTATAGCAGTGTTTTGTGTGAAAATGTGTATGTCGTCTTTTTGTTTTCTTTTATGTATTTTGGAACAAGTACTTTTATTATATTTGCAGTATATTAATCTGCATTTTAGTGTTCTGCCAAGTCAATGCTATAAAAAAAATCCCTTTTGTCATTTTGAATGAATTGAAACTGACACTTTCAAAAATATCTCTGGACATTTTTGAAATTTGGACATCTTTGTTAACCAAGACATCATTTTTATGACTTGCTTCATATCTCTTTGTGTGTGTCCTCATCAGTTGTTGCTGTTATTTTGCTTGCACTTCTCCTCTGTCTCTTTCTCTCATTCTCTTCATGCAAATCATTTCAGCGGTTTAGACGTTGTATTAACATTCATTTAAATGAGTTGATCGTAATCTGAGCTTGGGTATTTCACTTTTATCTCTGTGATCAGGTCACGTGTGCGGAGAAATCAGGCCACAACGAGAAGATGCTCATCAAGGTGTTCCGATGTTTGGGGAGCTGGTTTAATTTAGGAGTGCTGGACAACAATTTCATGGCAAACAATCAACTGCTGATGATTCTCTTCCAAGTGCTGGTGAGATGGAGTCAGATAGTCACTTTATTGTCCCACTTTCTCTTACTTTTATTTTAAACTCTCTCTCTCTCTTTTTTTTTTTTTAAATTTTTTTTTAACTCTTCATTGAAGCAGAGGGATGAGACGTCTACAAACCTGCATGAGGCAGCATCAGACTGCGTATGCTCAGCACTGTATGCAATCGAGAACGTGGCCATTCACCTGCCGCTGGCCATGCAGCTCTTCCAGGGAGTCCTTACTTTAGAAACAGCCTACCACATGGCCGTGGCCCGAGAAGACCTTGACAAGTACGTATGGCTCTGCTTGTGAATAATATAAAGGGTTCATGGAATTTTAAAAGGTATATCCCAGATTTTGGAAGTCAGGGAATTTTTTTTTTTGTTTAAGTCATGGAATATTGGGCATTTTTGTTTGTTTCTTTAAATATTAGTTTCTATTTATCAAAATGTCCTTTTTCTAACCCAATTTGTTATATGCATTGTTTCATACTTGTTGTTATTGGTGAGGCTATTTTCAGCTCCATTTTATCATCAACTGGCAATCACTTAGGTCAGGAGTGTCCAAACTCAGTCCTGGAGGGCCGGTGTCTTGCAAAGTTTAGTTCCAACCCCAATCAGACACACCTGGGCTAGCTAATCAAGCTCTTACTAGTCTTTCTAGAAACATCCTTGCAGGTGTGTTGAGGCAAGTTGGAGCTAAAATCTGCAGGACACCGGCCCTCCAGGATCGAGTTTGGACACCCCTGACATAATCAAGTGCATTGACCAGGCTGTACATGTTAATTATGGTGAACGTGAAGATAATATACATTTTTAAGATCTTTGGCTTCAAACTCTGGGTGTTAAAACATAGAAGACTAAATGTAAAGTTTGTAAAACTACTATTGAGATATCAAATAAGAGAGAGGCCCAAGCAGTAAGTACCTCAGATTTTTTTGATAATTTGAGGTAAATTATCAATTGTTCACATATTGTCTATTAAAGTCCTGTAAAATGAAATAAATGCTAAAACCAGTTTAAAATATTTTTTAATTTGTTTATTAGATGTCATTGAAGTTCAGCTTTTTACTCAGTAAAAGTCAGGGAATTTTATATTTGGTTTTTATAGTTTGAACCCTGATTTGTTTTAAGTTATTTCCCTATTCTTGCTTCCTTTTATCTAACAGGGTGCTAAATTATTGCCGAATCTTTACTGAATTGTGCGAGACATTTTTGGAGATGACTGTAAGGACACCAGGACAGGGCATGGGAGATCTACGCACACTAGAGTTGCTGCTTATTTGTGCAGGACATCCCCAGTATGAGGTGAGTGTGAAGGATGAAACTCATTTAAACATGTTCAGAGGTTTGCAATGTAAAGTGAGCAATGCATATCTGTCCTTCATCAGGTGGTTGAGATCTCGTTTAACTTCTGGTACCGTCTGGGAGAGCATCTTTATAAAATCAACGATCCGGCACTCCATAATGTTTTCAGGCCATACATTCAGAGACTATTACACAGTCTCGCCCGCCACTGCCAACTCGACCCAGATCACGTGAGGATCCTTTCATCTTCTTTCTTCACAACTAAATTTTGTATTTATTGCTTTTGTGGAATACAAATGTATGAGGATTGATATTTATAGTTTTTTTATTTTTATTTTTTATTTCTAATTGACCCTACAGGAAGGAGTTCCAGAGGACACCGATGATTTTGGAGAGTTTAGGATGAGAGTATCTGATCTTGTTAAAGATGTGATTTTCTTAGTTGGCTCCATGGAGTGCTTTGCACAGGTAGGATTTATAGAGAGTTTCTGGAATTGAAACAAGAAGTGAAAGTGAATGGAGTAAAAGTCCCCAAAATGTGATTTTATAGTTTAGGATGCTTTACTGAGAAATGAAAGGAAATATTCAGCCGTTTTCTTTTTCTAAACAGTGTTTATTTTCTCGTCAGCTGTATTCAACTCTGAGGGAGGGAAACCCCCCATGGGAAGTAACTGAGGCTGTTCTGTTCATCATGGCTTCCATCGCTAAGAATGTTGACCCGTGAGTATCACGCAGAATTCTGACTTAACAATATTTTAAATTTATTATTTGAAACATTAATCTAGCTTCTACCAATCAAATTCACAATCCTCAAACAACGAAATTTTGCTTGACGTTTGAATCATATTGTTCTATTTTTTTATAAGTCATATTATAATAATCAAACACTTGTAATCTCTTAAATGAGGAATTTGTTATACACTTAATTTATGTACACTTATATACATTTATATAATTTGTTTACACTTAATTTTTATAGGTAATTTTTTTTTTTTCAGTCAATATGCTGATATGACATTAAAAACTATCAAATATCATTGTAATTTGTAGAGCTTTGCCTAATTCAGTGTCTAAATCTGAATAAATATTCAGCACTTCATTTAATCATAGTTTTTTATTTATTTATTGTTCATTGCGTTCTATAACTCTGAGCCAAACAAAAACATTGCATCATTGCCACAGACCAATGGAAGATAGAAAGTATTATTTTTAGGCTTATTTTCACACCAGTTTGCTTTTTGTTTCCGCTTGAAATGAATCATGACCTTGAAAATTTTTTGTCAATCAGAGCACACTGCTCATGTTAAATTCTTTAGCATGCAGCCCTTGAGAAAAACATATTAGAAAAATGGTTCTTGACCTTGTTTTTTTGCAGGTATTTTGTGAAGTGTAGAACAGGTTTTCATTCTGTTTGCCATGCTAAAATGTCTCCCTCTGATGGTTCCTAGTGAGAATAATCCCACCTTAATGGAGGTGCTGGAGCAAATAGTGTTGCTTCCTGAGACGGTCCACCTTGCCGTCCGCTACACCAGTATTGAGCTGGTCGGAGAGATGAGCGAAGTGATCGACCGGAACCCTTCCATGTTAGGTGACTGTCACAAGCTCTTTTATCACCTAAATTTATTTTGTTTGGTTTCTCTCTCTCTATTCTTGGCGATTATGGCCTAAAGATTTACACCACAAGTTTTATATCAGTCTATAACAATAATCGTTGCATACATTTCAAATTTTAGTTTCTTTCAAGTTTAAAGGCAGATTTTTAAGCAGATAATATTTCTAAAACTCGCACTGAGTAAACAATCATTTATCTTGATTATTGTTTTTTTCTTAAAGGTATTTAACAGAACTAATAGGTGATTATTTTGTTCCCTAACATTGAGGAAACAACACAATGTAAATTTCTATTCATTAAGGCAACAACATCTCTAAAAGTTCTATTTAATATTCTGACTTAAATTTTATTAGCATTAAACCTTGTAATCCTTTAAATCATACATTTAGATCATCATAATTATAGGTAAAAATCACACACACAGCACCTCATTATTATTACCATGATAATTGTATGAAAACACTAGTCTCTGAATATGTAGAAATACAAATTCTTTAACTTAACAACTACTTTAGTAAAATTCCATTACTCCTTTAGTAAATGAATGCATTAACAATTTAATAAAGTTCATATGTATATCTCCCAATCCTACTACATTACCATGCTGCAGTTTCTAGTGTTTTTCACAAAGTCATTTAAAAAAATATCAGCACTGTTTTATCAGGCCTTAAACTATATCACACAGACGTTTCTGTTGTGTTAAATGCAAGCTGCATGTAAACTATCCGCATGTAAACAAAAACAAATACTCGTGGAATACCCTGTTTTTAATGTTACCAGACAACCATGTATGTCTGGAGAGACTTTAAAGGAAGTCTTTTTAAATGGGAATCCTTCATGTTTTTATTAAAAGTAAGCCTTAAACTGTTTTAAATTTGTTACTTTGTTTTATTTATTGCAGTCTTTTTATTGTTATATATTTTTGTTATCATAGAAAAGTGATTTTTATAAAATGTTCTAAATTTGATTTGGATTTTCCATGAAATAGCCAAAGAAACTGATATCTGAGAGCTAACTCTCTCTCTCTCCACATGTAAACAAACCTAAACCTCCACTGTGTTGTATACACATTAAATCGAGCATTTATCAAACATGTTATCGTTTTGAGAGAAAATTGTATTGTGATAATTAGCCCCATCTACTGTAGTCAACATTCGAAGTGAATCATAAATGTTTTTCCAAATTGTCCTAGGACAAGAATGGGTTTTGTTTAATAGTTTAAGGACAACTTTCATGAAAGGTAATGATCCACTTCAATTGTTGACTGCTGTATATACTCATGGCATCTGTTTTGGGTTTGCAGATACTGTTTTGAACTTCCTGATGAAGGGTTTACGGGAAAAGCCGTTGGCCTCTGCGGCAGCTAAAGCCATCCACAACATCTGCTCGGTGTGTCGAGACCACATGGCGCAGCACTTCCAGGGCCTGCTGGACATCGCCCGCTCTCTCGACTCATTCGCCCTGTCAACAGACGCCGCCGTTGGTTTGCTCAAAGGTATCAGGGAAGGGTCTTAAGTCATTTTTTTCCTTCACTGTTCTCCGGTTTTTTAGTTATGGTGTACACTTCTCCTTTAGCGTTCGGCCCTTTTCTGTTGTTCTTAGTCATGCCCTTGTTGTATGGCTGGTTTGGTTTAAGAGGTGTGATTGGTTTACTTAGGTACAGCGCTGGTTTTGGCCCGTCTCCCGCTGGAGAAGATCGCGGAGTGTCTCAATGATCTGTGTGCAGTTCAAGTCATGGCACTGAAGAAGGTTAGATCTATGTTGTCTGTGCAGTGTATGACTCTCTGGATGTTTAATGCAGGAAAATAATGTGTTGTTTTTTTTGGTGTGCAGCTGCTGGCTCAGGACTCCAGTAGTGGGAAGTCGTCAGATCCTACTGTATGGCTGGACAGACTGGCTGTCATCTTCAGGTAAGGCTTTTAATGCCACCACTAATGCACTTTGTGCTCTAAATTCATTGTCTGTAATATCTTTAATTGGTTGATGAATATTTCTAATCCTATGAGAACTGTATTTTTTTTTCCTCCTGCTGACAATTTTGATAAGAATTTTGATCAGTGTTTTATTTGTTTAAAATTTCCATTACAACATGGTTTGTTTATTATTTGTTTTGGATTTTAATTATTTATTTATTAGTATTCATTTATTTACATGTTTCTTTTGACACTAAAATAGGGATAGAAGCTAGCATGATATTTAAAGCAAACAAACATTCTTTGGTTCTTTAGAAAATCATATTTTTTGCTAATTACGGCTCAAAGTTTAGCTAATTACTGCTTATATATATATATATATATATTAAACAGTCTAGATTTAAAGGTTAAGAACATCATCATTTAAAGTATAGATAGTAAATGCTATGTTAATGCTAAGTTAAAACATGACAGCATTAATGTGTACAAATGCAGACATTTTTTTTTCTGCATGTGTATTTCAAAACATTTTATAGTCCAAGCTTTTAATGCAAGATGATATTTCGTAAGTGTTTCTAAGGCAGGGGTGCCCAAACTCTGTCCTGGAGGGCCGGTGTCCTGCATAGTTTAGATCCAACCCCAATCAGACACACCTTGGCTAGCTAATCAAGCTCTTAGTAGGCTTGCTAGAAATGTCCTGGCAGGTGTGTTGAGCCAAGTTGGAGCTAAACTCTGCAGGACACCGGCCCTTCAGGACCGAGTTTGGGCACCCCTGTTGTAAGGACTTAATATGGATTTTTAGAAGATTGTAATATAATTATGTACATAATGTCATTTTCAACTGCTAAATAGTTTTTACTGTTTTGCTTACCATCTTTCTGCGGGTGTGTTTAAGCTCGCATCTTTTATAAAATGTCATTTATTTTTTCCAAAATGCTTGGCGTTTTTTCCCCCCTCTCCATTAGACACACAAACCCCATAGTAGAGAATGGGCAGACACATCCCTGCCAGAAAGTCATCCAAGAGGTATGTTTACCAATTTAGTGACTGACCCAGTATATCTTATTTTATGCTTTATTTATTTTAAATAATCTGTGTTTTTCTGTAGATCTGGCCGGTGTTGTCAGAGACACTGAACGCCCATCAAAGTGATAACCGGATAGTGGAGCGCTGCTGTCGATGCCTGAGATTTGCAGTGCGTTGTGTTGGCAAAGGCTCTGCTTCTTTACTGCAGCCACTGGTTACTCAGGTGTGTGTGTTGTGCCCTGAACATAGACTTCTTTTTGTCTGTTTTTCTGGAATATAGAAGTGATGTATGTTTTAAAAATGTATTTGTATTTTGTGTTTCAGATGGTGAGTGTGTACCAGCTGTACCCTCACTCGTGTTTCCTGTACCTGGGCAGCATTCTGGTGGACGAGTATGGCATGGAGGAAGGATGCAGACAAGGCCTGTTGGATATGCTACAGGTAACCTCACAACACAATAGCAACAGAATCCAGTCTATTATCCTGTAGTCATGTAGCTGGACTTTCCACTATGTTTGCTCTGATTTCTAGTGGTGAGGAGGCATTTGACTAATATATAAATCCAATGTTTGTGCACTAAATCATTAGTAAAGTGGTGCAAACTGACATAGAGGAAATATTATATTGTTTTTAAAATAATTGATAATTGATTTATTATTTTTAAGCATAGTATATCATATTAGCTAATTTGACATTTCTAATGATGTAGCAATGTTGATTACATGTCAGACATCCTAAAAATGAATATTTATTAATAATTAAAACTTTTTTCTTCAAGTATTTTTTTTAGAGACACCCACTAATATGCCATTCAGTGCAACAAGTTTGTAAAAAATCTGTATAAAAAAATCTTCACTGTAATATTCAAAACAGTAATATTATTGACTATTTAAAGATCAGAAAAATACTTATTTATTGTCACTTTAATCATTCTTATTTTCATCAAACCACTAGGTTTTACCCATTTGTTAGCATGTTTTCAGTCATTTTAAATTTAATTACGTTCTGTATTATTTATTCATTCATATATTTTAGTAAGTACAAGTCAGAATACGTTTTTTTAATATAATATAAATATATTCAGTTTCGCTGAATGATGATAATATTATTTCACAAATATTTACTTTTTTTTTTTTTTCTTCAGGACTTCAATATCTGAAACAATAATATAGACACCTAGATTAAATATTCAGTATATGTATATATCATTTTTGTCAATTTAATTTGTTGTAAAAAAAACAATCATCTTTGACTTGCTTATAGTATATGGAACTCATTGAAAATAGTATAAACTATTTTCAATATTACATCAAACCAATTCGCAGGTTTATAAACCGCATATAAAGTGATTTAATTTTTGTCTTGTGCGGTGATGAGTTATGATAGATAGTCTCTTGTTCTTTCAGGCTCTCTGTATGCCGACGTTCCAGCTGTTAGAGCAGCCTAATGGACTGCGCAATCACCCAGACACAGTGGATGATCTTTTTAGACTCGCCACAAGGTACCACATTTATGCTATCATTTGTGTTTTGGCAGCAGTGTCTGAAAAACTTGGTAACACAAATGGATTTGCCACACCAATATTAACATGCATCCCTTGTTCTCTGATTCTAGGTTTGTCCAGCGCAGTCCAGTCACGTTGCTGAGCAGCAGTATTATCGTCCACATCATCCAGTGTGCCATTGCTGCCACCACCCTGGACCACCGAGATGCCAACTGCAGCGTCATGAAGTTTATCCGAGACCTCATTCACACCGGCGTCACCAACGACGTAAGTTACCCAAAACCTGTTCATGCTTGTTAAGTTGCTGCACCACATAACTGATGCCCTCCTCTTTCAGCACGAGGACGACTTTGAGGTGCGGAAGCGTCTCATTGGCCAGGCGATGGAGCAGCACGGCCAGCAGCTGGTCAATCAGTTGATCAATACCTGCTGTTTCTGCCTACCACCGTACACTCTGCCTGATGTAGCAGAGGTGCTCTGGGAGATTATGGTCTTTGATCGACCGGTATGTCACATTTCTACTTGCTTTGACAGGTTTTGAACATCACTCAATTACAGATCATTAAAATGCTACTTTTATTTGTCAAAAATAGGGGTTGCAAGAATGTTTTGTTCATAATTAAAACAGCTGCACCTGAGGCAAAAAGTAAAGTGTGTTATATATTTATCAATGTTCATGTTATAAACTTTATTATAGCTATGTGGCTGCTCTGTTTTGGCTAAAATATGGTCATTAAGACATTATTTGCCACAAGTAAATTACACTACAGTAAATTTTTAGCAATAGGATAAATTTGTTACTTTTTAAAGGTCCCATGAAATTTAAAATAAAGGTTTTTTAGATGTTAGTATCAGTATTGTTAGTTTTTAAGATATCTGTAAGCTAGTATGCTCTAAAACATTGACCAAATTCGCGTTAAGAAGATATAAAACTGATATAAACATGTAAAGCTTGTGGTTTGTCACTTCCGCCTATATGGAGCAACAAATTTTTCACGTCACATCAAACTATTTCTCATCGGATCAAAACCAATCAAATGCTTTCTAGTGTCTGACATGCCCCTACAAGACGCCTCTCATTTGATGCACTTGAGCTCAATTGATCTTACTGGCGGAGCGGTGATAAAAACAAAATGCTATTTGCTGTTTTTTAAAAATGGGAAGGAGCTACACTGCCCCACCCTCTCTTCGTGTTTCGTTTGAGATTGAATAAAAATGCCTATTTCAAAGCACTTTATGGGACCTTTAATCATTTTTTTCTTTGGTTAAATATTTGCAGAACCCGCAGGAAGCATAAAGGGTGGCCAATAATACATTACAATACAATAATACAGAAATAAAATTATAAAATATGTAGATACAAGGTTTCTGTCTTTGTCTTTTCTATGGCATTCGTTAGCTTTTATGTAATGTAACTTATTTCATTCAAGATGTGCATTTTATTTTTACAGATTTGAAGTTTTTGATTTTTGCTTTAAATTTTTTTTTCTTTATTTTTGTATATTGTATTTTTTTAATTAATTTGTTTTAGGTTTAATTGCTGTTCTTGGTTTAATGTTTCAATTGGTTTGTTTTTAATGTATTATTTTTATATGATTATAATTTAACATGTTATCAATTTATCCGTTTTTTTCACAACTATACTAAAATTATTCTATATTTTTTTGTCTTATTTTCTATTTAATTTAATCTTATTTAATTTTTTTAAAAAATGTTTTTAACTTGTTGCTATTCTTTTTTTTTTTTAACCATTTCAGATATCGTAGAATTTTTTAATATATATTATTTTGTCATAAATGAGCCTGTGATATTTTAAAATGCTCATACATTGTCTCTCCTCTGCCTGTAGACGTTTTGTCGCTGGCTGGAAACCACACTTAAGGGTCTTCCTAAAGAAACAGCAGGGGGCGCTCTCACCGTCACACACAAACAGCTCACTGACTTCCACAAGCAGGTCACAAGGTGAGTCCGTCTGTTCCTGCCATCACAACGACTCTTCAAAGCACACCAGCAGCATTAAGATACATTCATCGCAATTACATTACACTCCCAAACAAAATGGCCATGATTAAAAGTGCTGTTGTCCACAATTAAAAGTAATAGTACTCATCAGTATAGATTACAGGCAGCATTTGTCTTTTGGCCTATTGCAAGTTAGTGCACGTTCAGTTTACCCTGCGGTTTGCTCTGCACAACAAGCCTAAACAAGCACCCATAACCAGGGTGAAGTATGTCGTTCCTTTGCAAGTCTTGACCTGAGATGCCAAATACACTCTTATAGTGAGTGCAGGATGAGTCATAGACTTGCGTGGAAAGTCCAAACCACACCAGATTGACTGATTTATTGCTCGCGCATGCTGTTGGCGTGCTTGAGAGTTGATTTTGAAATAGCAGGCTATCTTGTTGTTTAGTACCGTAGTTTGCTGAAATGTGATAATAATTTTCTTCCTCTTTCTATAAATCTGTCACCATAGTGCAGAGGAATGTAAACAGGTTTGTTGGGCCATAAGAGAGTTTACCAGGCTGTACCGATAGCTGTCTTCTACCTGCTGATGCTGCAAGACCAGGTGAGAAAGAGAGAGTGGAAAGTTAAACAGAATTTGTCAGTGCATTGTGCATAACATTGAATGTGTCTCTCCTATGTTTGTTCAAATTAGGGCTGCACAACATATCGTTTCAGCATTGGTATCGCAATGTGCATCTGCAATAGCCACATCGCAGATACTTAATGATGAGTCTGAATTGCAGTTCACCAGGAGATTCAGAATTTTATTTAATTACTGCATTTAATTTATACAATTTATGCCGAAAAAGAAGTATTTCTTATTTAAAATTTTAGTCTTGTCTAGTCCAAATATCTACATTTCAAAGCAAAAACAAGATTATTTTACTTACCCCACAGGCAGATACGTTTGCTTGTTTTAAGGAAAAACTGCCTTATTTCTTCTCAAGTTGAAAACAACTATTTTTACTGCATCTAAGAATTTTTAGTTTTGAACTAGAGACAAGACAAAGTAAGAAAAGCATATTTTGCATTGAGATTATTCAATGAATGCTATTAGACTCCCCAGAGAAACCTTCAAATAGTCCTATTCAAACTAGATCTTGTGAAACTGTATTCATATCGCAATATTTATTGCAGAAAAATAAAATGGTGCAATATCAGATTTTTCCAATATTGTGCAGCCCTAGTTCAAATGATGTTTAATGTATAAAATAAATAGAAACACACAGTGCCCAGCATAAATGAGTATCCCTTCCATTTGAAAATGTTAGATTTTTATAGATTTTTCTAAGTAAATGTGGATGAAACAATAGTTATGGAAGAAATTAAGGTTTTATCTTCAAAACAATTGAACCAGTTGGTTCGCAAAATGTATTTCGAAGCATTCGAGACACCCAGTGGTCAAAACAGTGCAAATGCAATGAAAACTCAACATGTATTGGAATTGACTTTTTCAAACATATTGCAAACTTTAAATATTAAAGTGTCTGCATAATATGCATTCTTTTATACATTTTAAAGGCTTATATATTGTTTTTTCTATGGTGGGCTCTGATGAACAGGCCAACAAGAGACTAGTAACTGTTATTCCTTTTCATTTTACAAATTAATTCATTTTCCTTTGGCTTAGTCCCTTATTTATCAGGGGTCGCCACAGTGGAATGAACCGCCAACTATTCCGGCATATGTTTTACGCAGAAGATGCCCTTCCAGCCACAACCCAGCACTAGGAAATCATTTTACAAATGTCTCATTAAAATGTCTACAAACTTAAAAGCAAAAAAAAATGTTCAGCAATTCACCACTGGATTTATATGGATTTTATGGCATTACACAGATCGCCCCCAAGTGGAGAACCATTAAATATTAGAAAAGTTTCAAAACTTGTCACATGACAAAGCCCGGTTTACTGAAATCACATGACATTGACATTGCCAATTTGAGGGACACTCCAAAACCACTGATTCGAAAGGGTTCGAAGCTTCATGAAGCAGTGTTTCGAACGCAGCTATCACTATAAAAACACTTTTATTAAACGCATTGATTTGATAATGTGTGCTCACCTAACACCTTTAGCATAAATGAGGTGTTGCAAAAATTATTACAACCTATGACAACTCAATTAAATCTAATATTTTCTTTTTTTTCTGTTTATACACATCTAGACAGGTGTATAAACACAATTATCTTACGTTTTGTTAGAATAGTCATCTAAACCCATTAAACCAGATTTGCATGTTACATTTATATAGGATTCCACTGAAAGATTCAATTTAAAAAGTGAGATTGGGAAATTTGTTGTCATTATGCTGGGTGCTTTATTTGTATGTAAATATAAAGTTGTTGAACTGTTCTTGATAGATTCAGCATCATAAAATTGTGCCTCCGTTTCCTTGGCAGGTCAGATTTTTTGTTTTGCTAACATTTGGAGGAAGTGGCAAAGGGAGCCATGATGACCACTGTTGAGAAACTAAAGGGAACTCTTGCATGATGGATTTGTGGGACTTGGCACCATGGGAAAGCCGACCAATTTGGATTGGAGCTTCGGAGCGGCAGGGTTTCAGGAAAAGCAAATTTCCTTGTGGGTGTCAAAAAGAGCGCAGCCCCCATTCCTCCCTTTTCCACCCCTACGAGCACACTGATGCCAGCTGCAGCCAGAGAACAGAGGGACATTGCCGTCTTGAGGGAGGGTGGGCATCGAATGGACATTAAAATACACACACTCTCACACACACACACTCATTTCAAAATATGAACCGATTTCTTGGGATCCAACAATCGACAAATAAGGATGTGCCTGGTTGCAAATCATAATGCATCATTAAAAAAGAGAGACTTGTACGTTTTTAAAAACAAAATGGAGATTTATTTTCATGGACGTTTGTTTAGAGATGAAGACATGGCTTTGCTGCCAGTGCCATAAAAATGATTACCAAACTAAAGATTGTCACAGCAGCAGCCTCCGCCTGTGGGACGTTTACGAAGGGAGAATCTCGGGTGAATCCGTGTCACCCTTGATCTTTTTAAAGTTGGCTGGGATTTTATCCGTACAGGTTTTGCTGTAAATTATGGAGTGGACTGACTGGCAGATGCTTTTTTTTTTTTTTTTTTTTTCTTTGTTCTTTCAACATTTTCGGCACATCGCAAAGATTGCGTTTTAGGAGCAGCGTGTGCAACCAATTGTGCGAACAAAAATAAAACCAACGTTGTGAGGAACAAACTAATCTCGGTCTCACGTTTTATTTCGGGTGCACTTGCGTGTTTGAAAAGTGATTTGCAGTCTCTTTCTGCAGCTCCCACAACCTGTTTGACCAGGTTTCATTTTAAGAAAGTTAACATGGGTCCTTCAGGCTTCATTTTCTGAGTCACAGAGTAAGTCTAACCTTCCTCCATTGTCTGTTTTTTAAAGGGCCTACAATCATGCGTTTCTTGCAATTGCACACGTAAACCCTCAGGTCACCCCTCCTGTGTCTAATTTGCTGAATGAACATTATGTAGTCGTATCCGTTCAAGTTGGACAGGTTCATGTTTCTGGCATGAACCCTATAGGATGAGGTCAGCAGATATCCGCTGCTCTCGTAATGTTTGCCAAGAAGTAGGTGGTTTAAAGTCTGAGTGATGCAGCTTTTCTTTTAGGCTGTATCGGGGTCTAGTAGTTGCATAACCTGAGCATTCCAGCAACCATTTAAAATACTGCAATGGTATTTATTGAAACATCATTTTAAAAGACAAGTTTACATAAAGACAACAACCAAACAAACGAAAAAAAAATGTTAGAAAAGAAATGTCAAGTGGTCAGTTTATCCTATGGAAATGTTTTCACTCAGGCAAATTTGAGGGCACCTCCATATTCCGTTGTTCAAAGGTGCCGAAAGGACCTCAAATTTGAATAAGAGAATAGTAATAATGGTCTCTCTTTCAGTTAGTGGATGTTTTGGGCCCAGTTGGGATGTGCATTATGACTCTGCAAAAGTCTGTGAAGCTCTTTGAACTGCTCCACCGTCTGGTCTTTTAAATCGGGGTTGGAGATCTGCAACCGAATGCTGTCTGTAGACCACGAGAGCTCGCCTGAAAACATCTCGGTAAGGATTCTGGCAACAACTGGAACAACCTAAAATAAAACCAAATTACAGCATAAACTTAGCAGAAGCTGTTTGCTTTGCCTTAGCAATCCAGGCTAAGTTTGGAAAAACAAAGATTTTGGATGATGAAAGGATAAAATACACTATATAGTAAAAGATTAGACTTGTAAAAATTTGTGTTCATATAGTTATACCTGAGCTAAATTGCTAACATTGAAAACTGCTAGCTCTAAAAACTGCTATTTATCTAGTGAATAGAACACTGTTTGCTGTTGCTAACACTATGTAACATGGTTTGCTAACCAGATGCTGTTTAGTTTGCTACAGCAAATCAACGCTAGCTTGAAAATGCTAAATTACTAAACAAAGATCTGTTTCTGGATGCTGAAATCCTGCAATACAGCGTATATTAACAATTTTGACTTAGAAAAGTTGTTTTAGTTTAAAGATGTGTTTAAAACATGACAAATCCAATGCAGTGTAACCTTAGCTGTAGCTCTTAATGCTGATTTGGATAAAACGCAGTATTAAGTAACATGAAACACCCAAAAACTTAATTGAGCAAAACAATGACTAAGCAGTCTTCACACTCTACATGAACAGGGATTTGATCTCCACACCTGGACAATGATAAGCTTTTTCTCCTTTGGCTTTCTGTCTGGCCAGTCCTCCCCAAAACAGAAGTAGATCTCAAAGGGTGGTGGAGTGGGCGCCTCTCCTTTCTGATACAGAATGAGTGCTGGTGGAAAAAAGGAGGACAAAACAGACTTTCAAATCAACACAATGATGTTACATGCCTCCTACGAAAGTTCCAGCATACAAGTGTGGAAGTGTATTTGAAATATACAGGACAAGTTGGGCAATTTTCTCTTTTTCACTTCCTAACAAAGACAGGAAACCTCTGCAGCATTACTACAACAAAATGAAGAGCAAAGTCTGGTTGAGTGAGGCTTTATTTACTTCATGGATGTGAATGTTTTGTCATCTCAATTCTTTCACCTTGCTTCCAGTTTGATTCTTCCAAACTTGGAATATTGAGTCTCAAAGAAAATAATAATGTGCAAAACTAAAACTTGTATATTTATAACAAAACTGTAAAACTTGTATATTTATAACAAATCTGTACAACAATTCATCATCCAGAGCTCTATTGTCTAACTGCATCTCTGTTTAATGTTTGTCGTATTTTATTTTATTTTTTTTCCTCATATTTATTTTGTGTTGTCACTTGTCACTTTATGTACACTGGAAGCTTCTGTAGCCAAAACAAATTCCTTGTGTGTGTGTAAGCCCACTTGGCAATAAAACCGATTCTACTTCTACTAATAAATCCAAGATTCATTGATCTTACCCTGAAGGAAGTTGTTCAGACTGAAGACCCTGATCTTCATCTCTCTTTCCATTGGATTGGGTGGACCCTGCTCGGGTACACCTGGCCCAGACCAGAACACCTTACACTGGCACAGCCGAATGGCGTAGATATCCTGTCCCCTGATCTCCAAAATCAGCCCTCGGTCCATTACGTCCAGCAGATGATCAGTGTAGAACCTCTGCTTCTCGTTCTGGATCTCGGCAGTTCCTGGAAACAGCACCTGCTGCAGCGTGACTGGACCAAACAGCTCCACCTGCTCTGGTGTGGGCGCCAGGTTACCGTAGTAAAGTCTACAACCCTGAGGGTTACTGACGGTCAGAGAACCAGCCGTTCGACCCCTGTACTGGAACTTGATATCCAGATCAGTTACTAGAGAAGTAGGCAGAAAAAAACAATGAACATGAATTTTATGATGCTTTTTTGTCAATTTTGCTCAGTATTTACTTCCCATTGTATAAAAAAAAGAGCAGCATGAATATTAAGCCTAACATACTCATTTCAGTTTTGGACCACAAAAGGAGAGAGAATGATGACAGACCTTTCCTTTTTTGATGAACTGCGCCTTAAATATTACACTTCCAGTCTAACTACTGACGTTATATAATAATATAACTACATTGTGCACTATAGGTTGATTTAGTTCCTTAATACCAATCCTGATACTGGAGGGCTGACGTTCTGGAGATTTTAGCCCCAACACACTTCCCTAGACATTTCTAATGAATCTGAAGACCATGAATAGCTACTTCAGGCATGTTTAATTAGGGCTGAAGCTAAACTCTGCAGGACAGTGGTCCTCCAGGAACAGGTTTGGACACCCCTGCTTAACACACACCTCTTAAAACATCATTTAACATCAGCATTACTCAAAATGAACAGGAGGGACTACTTATTCCCAGAGATTTAGTCATGTCTTTGTCATAAATCCAGAAGAACAAGGCATTAGAGGCTTACAGGGCAGCATGTGTGGGCTGCTCAGCAATTCTGAGATGCAGGGATGAATCTGGTTCTCCACTTGAGATGGCACCTCCTGCATCGGGCTGTCCACTATGGCTGGAGGTCCTACAGGATGAGTAACTACATCTTGAAGAACAGGAGGTGGTATGACTCCAGTCCCCATTCCCATACCATTCGGCAGTCCACCGCCATGAACAGGAAATGCTCCTTGTTCAACTTTGATAGCTCTATGACTGGGAAATTCAGAAGGTCCAGTGCTAGGCTGGGCAAGTTGAGCCACCATAGAAGCTCCTCCATTGGGGTTATTGTGAATGTCTCCTATGAGGTTCATTGGAGGGTTGTGATGGGCAGGATTATAACTGTCGCCAATGGGAGAAGTAAAGGGAACGTCGACTCTAGGAGGGTACGCTGGGTAGTTGGAAGGTTCGCCCACTCTGGGGTCTGCCAGAAAACAAGCAGCATGCAAAATAAAAATAAATAATAATGATTTTCATTTAATGATTAAAATATTTATTTAAAAATATGTATATTATAAACAAACATTAATTAAAAAAGAAACATTTTAATTTTATTCTTACCAATGGAAAGGTGGACAAAGTTTTGTAGCTAAAATTGCAAAATAAACAGATTTTTACCAATTATTTCATTTGACTTGCAGGTATTACATTACACTTTCTACATGTTATGCTCTTCAGCACTTACCTCTTCTTCCTCATCCTCTCCAGCATCTAATACCAACAAAAGGAAAGAGCATGCATTGCTTATATGTCTTGTTTTCCCCAATTAAACAACTATGGAGCCATTTACATGACCCAATTATCAAATAATTTTTTTAATACATTAGTACACAACAAGAGTGATTTGGAGTCCTGAAAACATAACAGTGAATGTCTTCGAGAATTACCATCACCATCTTAGAGTTAACTACGAAAGTGTGATTTTGTGAAAATGCAATGTTCAGACTAAAGACCTGGGCAAGTACTTGACAACCAAAACATCAGTGGTGAACTACAACACCGTAAGTGCACTAGTCAGTTACACTACATTTTCAAATATTATGCTTTAATCCTAGAGTTACTGTAGGCATGAATTTTTGGTCCTTACCTCCGTTGACTGACTGATCGCACACCTCATAGATCTTATAGGGCTGCACGGGGGTGTCCTTAGTGCCATCGTAGTGGAGTCTGAACTCCCGGCTTTTGTTTAGGGCACAGCGGAGGTTAGCTTTCCATTTAGCTGGATCGGGCTCATCTATTCCTTCCTGGTACTTGCCTGTTTCCAGAGCCCAAGCCTGCGAATCAAAATAAGTCAATGGAAGAAAATATCAACAGCAGACACATGGCTTACCATTTTTATCTTTATAATACTGGTTAGATTGCTCCAAATGTGAATGTAAGGGATTTTCTTGGCTCCATTTTAAATTCCTTTGCACATTTTAATAAGCTCTTTGCGAGTTCTTAACAAATACAATTTCCATCATATGTACTTATATGCATTTAAGTGGTTTTGATATTTGGTATCTTCCTGTTGGCAAGTTGAGAAAATATATATATATATAACACAATTAATTTTTTGGATTTATTTGTTTTGTTTTGTGTCTTTAGCTCATCATTTTCTTAAAAAAAAAAAAAAGAAAATCCCGTGAACCCTAAGCGAATCAGGAAGAAAACTATCATTTTTGGTACAAACCAAAAGATCCAAACTACAAGTGTGAACACATGCTCAGTTATGCAAGAGTCCATTTTAAGTACAATAAGGGGACAAGATATAACTATTCTAGCATATAGTCCAACAATAATCGGCGGAGTGCAATCTGTTTAATTATCAAGATGTTTGGTCTGTTTTTCTGATAAATATATTGACTAAATTTAAGACTTGCAACTCAAAGCAATTGTAACAGACAGAAAACTCTAACAGGGTCTTCAACCTCGTGGTTTTAAACCCTTCATGACTTCACCAGGGCAAGATTTTAAAGAGGAAGTTAAGTGGAATTGAAACTCCATTTTTAGTTCTCCAAAGTGCGATTGCAAAAGTATTAAAAAGCCTGTCCTTTAACACATTGCAGAGACATTTTAAGGACTCAGTGCTGTGCAGTAAACATTGACAGCAAACTAGCATTTCAATTCCAAATGCTTTCTTTTATTGCAAATAATAAATGAACAATGAAAAGTGAAACTACTGGGTATTTTAGTACCTTAAAACTTCAAAACACCCCCCAAAATCCCCCTAGTGCTAACTTTAGAACACAATGTAAATATAGAGAAATAAATATTGCAGCATCCAGGTGACAAAACTTCTTGATGAAATACTACTTGCATGATTGATTGCGAAACCATATAATTCACCTTAAATATGGTGTTCTCCTCCTCCAGGGTAGGCATATGGCGGGTGGCATGTCTCCAAGGGATCCGAAAGAGTCTACGCTCTTGATTGAGCCAATGCAGTCCTGGGTATTTCCCACTGTTAATCTGGCAGGGTGAGAAACGTTTACTTAACTAATGTAGAACAAGCTTGACATGTCAAGATTTCCAATGATATTCCTCTTCTAGTATTCCTTTCATTTTAGATGTTGATGATATGTGGTGGTTTTGGATGGGCGACAGCAAGATGGCTGCCAAACAGTTATACCATTCCAATCTGTTTGAACTCTGAAGGTCACATTAGCAATGTTTTAGAAAAATTACAGATGTGCCAAAATAAATTTTTTATTGTCAGGTAGTGTGGTAATGTACTTTCAAAACAAACGGCTTTCTGTTGATCACCTCAATTATGGCCATGTTGATCAATTTGCATTCACTCCTAAGAAAATCTTTAGCCCAAAAAGAACATACATTCCTACAGATTCCAATTAGAAGTTGTCAAACAACGTTAAAGATATGTTGCACAAGTGGCATTTAACACCTTTTCTAATGTTTGGTAGCCTTTTGTGTTGCTTTGAATAAAATCTGAATTTGTATTGCTTTAGAATCTGCTATATTTCGCTTAAATAATAAGTGCGTGCATGCGAAAAATGCTGTGACATGATTGGTGACCTCATTAAAGAATCAATGCTTATGGTAATTTTTGGTTGTAATGGTTTACCATAGGGCTGGGCGATTTGGCCTAAAATCTAAATCTCGATTAATTTAACATTTTAACTCGATTACGATTAATGAGCGATTATTTTATTTATTTTATTATTTTTTTTGCCCTCATAGTTTACTGAGAGGTTTTGTACAGTAAATATGCTCACATATTACCAGTGAGAGATTTTTGAATGAAGGGTGCATTACTTAAAATAATTGAAGGAAACACACACTATCTACTATCTATGATTATTTATTGAACATCAGCGTTGAACAACTGAAATTAATCTGCGCCCATGCTCGTCACCGCTATCAAACCGACCAATCACAAAGCCTGTGCTATGTGTCGTCGTGACTTGTAATTACATTTTTTGAGAGGTGAGCGACCGCGCGAAGGCTGTGCCAGACCATACACGTGCGCTCGACGCAGAAGTAGAAATCAGTCTTAACAGAGCAGGGTCACGTGACTCCACACGCAGTAGGGAAAATAATTAAAAAATAATAATAATAAATCGACCTGGAAAAATTACATCGATTATAGGTTATGAATGTCGATTTCAGTCCTAGTTTACCATTAACAAAAATAATAAATTGTTGCCAAGTTTGCAACTTTGAAATTGGAATCAGTTCATTTGTTGCAGTTTGATTTTCTTTAAAAAGACCTCAACTCATTTACGAGAGCACTAGGTTTAAGATTACTCCAAGTGATTTTCAATTTGAAATTGTGCATAAAGCATAATCTTGTGTATTTCAGGTATGGAAGTGGCATATATGTTAAATTTGATATTTAATGTGCCTGTTCAGTGACATTTGTGATTTTTGGCTGTAGCCTGATTTTGTTGCAGATCTGGCAACCCTATCTCGTTGCACATATTGGGCCATACTGTATTTGGATAAAAAAAAATCATTAAAAAAAAAATCAGTCAAGACCCAATTATAGTTTCCATTAAACCAATGCAACCATTATAACCATTACACATGCTATGATGCTATGATGATTTCTTTTGTTTCTTACAGCAGGTTTGGAAGGACATGAGGAAAGTCATTTTTGGTTTAAACAATCTATTATCTATAGCTGTATGCCTTATTTTCAAAAAGCTTCTTGCATGAATTTGAATGATCCTTTACGGTTTTTGTAATTATTGGCTTATTTTGTACGGATCAATGTAATTATTAGATCACCTGTGCCAGCAGCCATGGCTTCAGACGGATCCTCCGTGGTTGACCACTCATGGTGCTGGACAGCGAAGGGGTCGGAGGAGGTAGCAATGGTGAACACTGTTCTTTAAGTCAACTATTATCAAAAAAAGTAGGGGAACAGACAGGTGATTTATTCTGTAAGTAATAAACCATCACAGAGGAACATCATTTGAAAAAAATGAATGAAGTAAACAAACAGATATCTTCAACACAATTTTAGGGCAAAAGGTTGAATACCTTCACCACAATAGCAGCGTGGTGATAAATGTGACAAGAAGATAGCCTCTGGGCCTCAGCTAAACCTCGAATCGCTGCTATCAAAGCAGGTGCTCGTGGGAAAATAGAAACATGCGGGTATTTGGTTTTTAAAAGCTCAGTAGCAGCGAGGTCATGTTACCTCTGTAAATAAACGTCAACATGACCGAGCACAATGACAGCCAAGCTCGAACGCTACCATTAGTGCCGCCAGCTTTTACAAAAGGGCAAAAAAGACACTTCGACTAAAAGGTGTTTTCGTGACGGATTTGTTTTGTGTCTGACCTATGCAGAAATGAAAAAGAGGCTATGAAACTTGCAAGGCTGACTGAACATTCTGACAGTCACAGGACTTTTTTTGGTGAGTGCTAAACGGTGTCTTGATATTGCTCTCCCATTACGGAAGTTGGAAATACTACTAAATTCATTCATTAAGAATTGACAAGAGGAACAATGTTAGCCTAATGCTAACAAGAGTAAATTTGATTTGTTTTAGGATGGCCAAGTAGGTGGGGTGCCTGAATAAAGAAAATCGGATAAGTGTCCTCTAATTTAGTTCCTTTATTGCACTTATCTCAAGGATATAAAAAATACAGTTCTTCACTTTTTGAGCAGTGGTATTTAATATGTCTGAAGGCCTCCAGAAAAGCTATTTATTTTTAACCCTAAAAGCAAGACACTTTATTTAGAGCCGTATAATTAATGTTTATGTTGTAAAAATTGGCTAAAAGCAATTAGATTAGATTATCAACCTTTTAAAGTCAACAGCATTATTGATTATTAAAAGTTACTAAATCAATAACACCATTTAATACAGCTTTTCTATTTTTAAATTGTCTATCTATTACTTGCCATTTCTTTTTGAGTGAAACGGTTTTCACCAAGTGTTCAGTATAGTGAACAGTACAGATAGATAGATAATATTTTAACATAATATATATTATACAGATTATATTTTTAACCAGGGTCATTTTACACACAAAAAAGTAACATTTTTGAAAATAATTGGGAGGAATTCACAGTTAGATATTGCCTAAAATGATTTATTAAGTAACATGCAAATGCGCACACACAAATAAAGCACATTAACATTGCTAAATACTAAAAAAGCCACGAACGTTTCCAAAACGCCAAGTTAAATCCCACCTGTCTGTGAACGACAAGCATTTAGCGCTCTGTAACTTTAATAAATGCTTTAACGAACGTAAAAATCACTCACCTGCACCCAAAAGTGTCCAAACGGTGAATCAGCGTTTACCTGACGGACGCATATATCCAGGTGAGTGTTCGATCCGCGCCTGAACGTCCTCACAGCAGATCAAATGGCCTCGAACTGACTGATCGCGGCTCTCCAGCAGGACCTGCTCATATCCATGTTGTTTTTTTACAGGCTTGAGACGACAGAAGACGTGTTTGCAGAAGTTGAACAGGTACCACCCTTCCGGATGACAGGGGCTAATGTAAACGGAAGTGGTGTGTTCTCTCTGTGTCAGAGTGTAATAGTTTTAACAACAAAATGTCCTATTTATTAGCAAATTAAGATTTTGTTTACTTATTTATACCACACTGAATGTGCTGTTTTTAAAGTTTTATAATATTTACCCCAGCTGTGCAGAAAATTCATTTCTGAAGTGTAAATATTTCCCATTTATCCTCGCTAACAGAAGGCAACTGGTGATTTAATCAAACAATATTTAGTATTCACAAGTTTAGACTAAACTGCAGTACGTTTTCTTGTTGTGGCGCAGTGGGTAGCACGTTCGCCTCACAGCAAGAAGGTCGCCGGTTCGAGCCAGTTGGCGACCCAGTTGGCGTTGGGTCAGTCCACGTTTCTGTGTGGAGTTTGCATGTTCTCCCCGTGATCGCGTGGGTTTCCTCCGGTTTCTCCCACAAGTCCAAAGCATGCGGTATAGGTGAATTGGGTAAGCTAAATTGTCCGTAGTGAATGAGTGTGTATGGATGTTTCCCAGTGATGGGTTGCAGCTGCAAGGGCATCCGGTGCATAAAACATATGCTGGATAGGTTGGCGGTTCATTCCGCTGTGGCGACCCCAGATTAATAAAGGGACTAAGCCGAAAAGAAAATAAATGAATGAATGAATTATGTGTTTTTATATTTTTCTATGTTAACTAGTATATTTACTTATTTATTTCAATAATTTTATTTTGTTTGCATAATATTTGTATGCAGCTTGTTTGTTTTAATCGCCTTTTTGTTTATTTTAATCACATTTTTTATAAATTATTTTTTTTAACTATTATTAATTTATATCATGCTATATAAACTTATTTTAAACTAAATATGTATATCTAAGTGTTTATATCTAAAAAAAAAAAAATTAATTTTTGAAAAGCTTTTTGAATTAGTTTGTTTTTCATTATTATGCGCCCAGTTTTAATGACGTCATATTAATGAACTGAATACACCGAATATTTTTCTTTTCGTTTATTTTTAAGTTCGTTTCAAGAGGAAAATAAATTACAAAAGTTATTAAACAACGCAGTGTCAAGGTTGCGCAATGACGTCATGCGTGACCGGACAGAGTTTCCAGGGTAACGTCGCTTGTTAGGACACCGACATGCACAGGCGGAACTATAGTCACATTTCGACATATTATCTTTTGTCTTGATTTTGATCTTCAAATCACACTACTTAATAGCCTAGTTAATTTTTAAACCACGTGCATTGTAATTTAATTATAAATATACTTTACTAGTACTGTTTTGACATAAATCACGTGATATTTACTGAAGCGCTGTGTTGTTGCACCAGGTTTAAACCTAAAACAACTTAAAACAGCATTTAAACTGCTACTACTGAATGAATGCTGAAACTGAATGCTGTGTTTGTAAACCCCCGAAGATGTGTTTTTAAATATAATTTAGTTTGACCATTTTTTAAGGCTTAAATAGACTTTATAATGGCAAACCTTTTCTCGGATTTAGTCTGATACGTAAAACTGTAAGACATTTCTTTTGTGCAGTGACTTTTCTTGAGAATGATTGGGGAAATTAAAGGATTTCTTCACAATGTGATGTGATTCTCCAAATGATGGTCCACAATCAAGATATTCTTCAGAGAACACTTTAATTTGTCTGTCATATGGACCTCGGTGTTGGAAGGATGACAGGTTGGTACTTATTTCACTGTCAAAGTTTTGACATTGATATTACAGTATTGCTGATTCATAAATTCATCTTCAGACAGGTCTAAGGAGGTGATGTTGGAGTCTTCTGTTAATAAGAATAATAAATGCATTCCGAGTTCTCTGGCACAATTGTGCAAACAGCTAGAGGATAGATTCATGCAGATATCACAGCGTTACTCCATCTGCGATGAAGACCGACAGTCTCTGGTAAGATGTTTTTTAAAATATATAGTAAACATTGTCTGAAAGCATTTGTGAAAAATGAATTAAAGAAATAGTACCCCCAAAATTTAAATTATGTCATCATTTACTCACCCTTTGCTTTTTTCAAACCTTTATGTGTTTTTTTCTTCTGTTGAACACAAAATAGAATCATTTCAAAATATTTACATTGTAATTTTTTTTTTTTTACTATGGAAGTCAATGGTTACAGGTTTCTAACATTATTCAAAATATATTCTTTTGTGTTCAACAGTAGAAAGAAACCCATAAAGGTTAGAGGGAGACTAATTAGTGAGTAAACTTAAGTTTTTGGGTGAAATGTCTCTTTAAGTGACTGAAAAAATCCGCTCACTCTCAAAAATCAAGAAGACAAAAGTGAGATAAAGTGATATAAGCAATTTACTGAAAAAAGGTAAGCACTTCGGTCACATACTGACCATCGTCAATGCCAAGCTATTGTTACTTTATCTCCCTTGTGTCTTTTTTGTTATTTTGAGAGTGTGCAGTGTCTGCAGACTTTTTCATTCATTCAGATTCTTTTGTTCTACACATTTACTGGATCATATACTGCATTATATCTCTTTCTTTTTGCTTTTGACATTCAGACTGCAGTGTTGTCCTCTGAGCTGGCTCTGATTTGGCAGGACCTGAAAATCCGTCCTGTGGACTCCACACTGAGCCGGGATGAGAAAGTGCAGGTGCATTGCCAGACCTTCAGCAAGGTGCTGCACATCTGCGAGAAGCTGTTTCTGCGTTACCTTCACCTGGCAGAGACTCTTCGGAGACGAGGGGTCTTCAGCGATTGTGCCAACCGCAGGAGGCTGGCAGCTCAGTTGGCCGTGGACTGCACCAGTCTGTAAGTGTGTCTCTTTTTATCAGGTCTGCAATTATTTGTATTGGTTTTTGACAGTAAATTGTGACTATTTCTGTTTACAGCTTGAATATTCATTCCATACGACTCCGGATTGTCACAGGAATCAAGGCTACACGCAGTACTATAATACAGCAGAAAGCTTTACACACAGAGACGTGCATACGGGAAAAAACTGTGGAGGACGACCTCAGGGAGGTGTGTGTAAAAGAGTTTAGATGTTGTAAAGAGAGAGATGTTAATGTCATATTAATGAGTTTCTGTGCTTACAGATTCAGGATAAAATCGGGGAGCTGGATCTACAACGTGTTTATGACCTTCTGCCCTGCAACATGGAGCAAATCTCATATAAGACCGACAAACAGTGTACGGCAAGACATACAAATACATATTTTGCCTTTTGTGTGTTTTAAAGAGATAGTAACCCAAAAACTACTACTAATGCTTAAAGAAGCCTTGACCTTTTTTAATTCTAGCAGACTCCAAAAGCTGTAGTCACCCTCAGGCCATTCAAGAATAATTCGAGTGTCTATTTCTTCAATAAGGCATTACAAATTGTTTTTAGCTGAAACCGTGGTCCTACCAGCATTTTGAGAGTCAAAAAAACATATACAGGCAAAACTAAATGAATGAATATGGCTCCTGATGATATGTTGTTGAGGTCTTATGAAGCAAAAGAGTTGGTCTGTGTAAAAAATGAACATTATTTACAGGAAGCTTTTTTGTTGAAACAAAGTTGTTTTGAATCTTTTTACTTTCATCATACAGACAAATATATTCCGTCAAAGTATCTCAAAAGATTGTATTCCACAGAAAGGCATACAAATTTGGAAAATCATGACAATAACTAAGTGATGGCATTATTTAAATGTTTTTTGGTGAACTATCCCTTTAAATGGGTTATATGCAGAATTCAGAAACCCTTGTGATTGGTGACAGTTAAATGAACTGCAGTTTTAAGTTACATTGTTTCATTTCGAGCTGTGCATTGGTAATAAAAAGTGATGTATTGACCTTAATCTGCAAGGTGGAAGTGGGCTCATTTTTGCAACTGTTTTAGAACTTCCCATTCACTTTCCTATTGGAGAAATGACTAGGAATAACAAACGGTCAAACTTGCCCTACAAACAAGTGTGTTCATAACTATACATAAAAAGTAGAACAATACAATAAGAAAATATCAGTTTGCAACATCAAGAAGCATAACAAGCTGTTTTTAACATCTAAAAAATCAACGGAAGTGAATGAGACAGGAAGTCTCGAGCCAAAAAGACTTTGCTTGAACGTGAAGAATAAGGTTAATACATGAGAATTCTTATATACAACCAAATTACAGGTGATGGGTTATAATTCAAGATGTTACAATAGCACACTCTTTAAGATGTATTCGTTCATCCAGGTTCCACAGCAAGTACCTGCAATATACTAAAACAAGAGCAAGATCAGAGTCCCAAACAAAACCGTATGGCCAGAATGAAGGTAACAAGAAATTTAACCACAAGTTCCATATTGCAAATGTTCAACGATTAGCTTGTAGTCAAATTTCTGTTTCTTCTCTCTTAGGGATGTCATTCCATGCCAAACCTACGGAGGGAGAGTCTTCTGGAGGAGCTGGACATAAAGCTGCTTCGTCGGCCTTCATCTCCATTGCTCCTACTTTCCACAGATTCTTCCTCCGACTTGCAGAAACACATCAGCCCTGGAGAGGATCTGAAGAGGTTGGGATTTTAAAATTCACCCATACAACATATCAGTCATAGTGCAAAAGTAAACATAATTGTCTCTGTGTGTTTTTAGATTATTACAGGAGAGCGATAATGAAGATGACAGTAACTGTGAGGCAGATCTGTTCCCACTTATAGAAGCCTTGACCTTCTTTAATTCTAGCCGACTCCAAAAGCTCAAAAAAAGGCTAATGGTATGTAGAGACAGAATCATGTGCGATAAACTGTGTGCAGATCTGACTTTACAGTTGTTTTATTGCTATTTTCTGTCTAGAAAATGAAAGAGGATGTGAAGGACAAAAAGAAGCGCAAAGTTCTTGTGGAAAAACCTTTGCATGCACAAGGAGATGTGGCCAGTGTGGCGTTTCCCCCTCAAACCATCATGCGCACAGCCGCAGCCAGAGTGCCTGATTGGGTTTTTCCAGAGACCCTCAAACTCAGCATGTGCCCACCAGTCTACAATGACCTCACTAAAGAGGTGCTACTCTGATATCACTGCAGTGTTCTTTAGTAGTGTTTATATACTTTTACAGTATTTTTGAAAGTTAGAAATTTGAATTTAGTTATTTTTATTTTATTATTTTTTAATTTTAATGCATTTATTTAGTATTGTAGTATATATTACTGTTTTGAGTTAGTTCTAAGTAAGTTGTTTTGGATTTAATGATTTTATTGTGTGCATTTGGCATTTTCGTTTGTATATTTTTAGCTTAAATGTATTTTAATTTCAGATTTATTTTTAGAAATTTTAAGCTTATGTTATTTCAGTTAGTTGCCAGGACAACATTTCAATTTTTGGTTTTCAATTTAATATGCATATTTTATATCAATAAGTGAAAATATTTCATTTTTGTATATTTGTAGTTAAAATAATATTATCACTATATTTAAAATGTAATTATTTATATGTTATTAATATTTAGTCTAAAATGAGTCTTTACAATCTTAAAGTCATTAAATGGTGTATAAAATCGTATCATTTGGCTTATATTGCACTTACATGTATGATTCAAATGTCTAGATTGATTCGGCATCGGTTCTTCAGATGGATCGGAACTTGGTTGAACAAAAACTGGAGATGAGCAAAGTCTATGAGGAATTATTTAAGAATATTTCAACAAAGTATTTCAACTTTGAAGAGGTAAGCCGAGTGATGGTCTGTGGACTAGCTGGAGACGATGATTTGTAGATGACATCCTCATATCGTGGAGCTGAGAATAGTAAAATCGTCTTTCCATCTTCTAAAGGATCCCAGTATTGAGCCTTCCTTGACAAATCCCACATGTCTAATTCCAAAAAGAATAATTAACCACAAACCAATAAACCTGTCACTCAGGATGCCCAATCCATACAACATATCCCACAGGTACTGTTCTGTCTTATTATCTGTGAATTTGTTGTACTTTGATATCACAAAATGACATCTAATTTTGCATCAAAATTAAAAAGAAAGAGAATGGAGAGGGATGTAAACAGAAAGAGGCCTGGAGATGTAACCACACGAGCGTACAGGGCCTGGTTCCAATGGTGGAGGTGTCAACTATCACTGGAGGATTATCTGGACTACATTTCCAATCAGGTAAGTTTATAATATGTGGGTTTGCTAATGGATGATGAGTATAGTCAGACTGGAGGGTCATCTGTGTACTTCAGTATTTGTAATTGTTATTTGTGTCTTGGCTTCGAAGGACTCTGATTATCTTTCAGTGCTGTTTCACCTGTATGACAGTGATGATGATGATAATGAAGAGGCAGAGAGACACAAGTTGGATCAACTGCAGAAAGAGGAGAGCAGAAGGTCTGGTATTAATATCTGGATTTTATTTTTAGTTCATCTTCACTAATTTATTTGGAGATTGACACATGATATGGTGAGTCTTCATAATTGGCGTCATAGTTGAAAAAACACCCACAAAACAATGTGTAATACTAGGAATGTGACTATCTGCAGGTTCCAGTTATTTTATGTCTATAATTAAAATGAATTCATAGATTAAACTTTTCATTTTTATCTGATCATCATCACTTCCAGAAAGCAGCAGGAAAGGATCGATTCACTTAGGAGACGCAAACAGGAGTTTGTTCCTGGATTCTGGAACATCAACACCATAGAGATGGGGGGACTGGGGAGAGAACCAGAACTGGATGGCATGTTATTGTTCTCTATAAACAAAAAAAATACTGGTCTATTTATGAAAATGTGCTATTTTATACCCGAAATATCTGTGTTTCAGAGAGAAAGTTAGAAGAGGATGTGGTGAGTTCATGTTCTTTTCCTTGTAATATAAAACTGCACTTCTGTTTTGAACTAATTTCTCCTTTATCTATCATGTCATGTCAACAGAAACGAGTTTGAATCATAGTTCAAGCTTGCATAATCACTTTTTTTAATAGAGACTCATAATGATGTTCCTCTTGGTTTTGAAATTGAATACAGAGGAATGGATGAAAGTAGAGACAGATAGACAGACAGATAGACAGACAGATAGATAGACAGACAGATAGATAGATAGATAGATAGATAGATAGATAGATAGATAGATAGATAGATAGATAGATAGATAGATAGATAGATAGATAGATAGATAGAT
>CAIGQV010019029.1:7972167-7993480 GCA_903798115.1 Danio jaintianensis | reverse complement strand
GATAGATAGATAGATAGATAGATAGATAGATAGATAGATAGATAGATTTGACTGATAGACTGATGTATGGATGTATTAATGTATAGACTGATTGATGGATGAATGGATCATTGGATGGATGTATTAATGGAGAGACTGAAGGATGGATGGACTGATAAATCGATGGATTAATGGAGATACTGATGGATGGGTGGATGGAGTGATCGTTGGATGGATGGATTAATGGAGAGATTGTTGGATGGATGGATGGATTAATGGTGAGACTGATGGATGGATGGATGGATGGATGGACAGATGGACTGATAGATCATTGGATTGATGGGTTAATGGAGACAATGATGGATGGACTGATGGACAAAAGGATGGATGGATGGACTCATAGATTTTTGGATGGATGGATTAATGGAGAGACTGATGGATGGATAGATGGAGAGATGGACTGATCTATGAATGGACTGGTTAAAAGAGAATGATGGACAGAAGGATGGATGGATGCATGGAGAAACTGATGGATGGATTGATGGATGTATTTCAGTCTGAAAGAGACTGTTTGTCCTGGACAGGATGGTGAAGGTCCAGCTTCTGTTCTGCTGGATACTGAACAGTTGCAGCTCAGGCTGGAAAGGGTCTGGAATGCCCTGTATCTGCCAGAAGGACAGCGACTAGACATGGCCATCAAATACAGCTCATACGAGCACAGGGACCATCTCCAGGAGGTACACAATAATAATAATAATAAACTCTCCTAGCTATCCATCTTCATCATCACTGTTGTCACAAAGATGCATTTATTCTATCAGGCGATTGCTGCGTGGGAGCAGGCCACCTGTTTGATCCAGAAGAGGGAGCTCTTGCTTTCCAGGTTGGAGGACTTTGAGAGGGAGGCATCTGATCCCAACAGATTTTTCCAGCCGGGTAAATTAGACACACAGAATAATGAATTCTGCCCAGTGGAGATGTTGTATTGCATGCATGGGTTTATATCATGTATTTAATACAGATGTAATGTGAATACACAGGTTATCTTGGTTCATCTATGGCTAGAATGGAGGAGGCAAGTCAAAGGGAGAAGCTCAACTCTCAAATTTCAGTTGTAGATGAGGAACTGTCCAAGATTATAGGCCAAATCTCAACCCGTTTCCATGACAACATCAGCTATAAGGTAAGAGCGTGATCGTTTGTTATACAGCTTTGTTAATTTACTTCCAGTTGTTGATCTTTGTCATTGTTTTTGGTTGTCCTAGGGTCGTCCATACAGGGAGAAGATGTGCTGGGACCGGACTGAGATGTTGTACTGGCTGCAGCAGGAGAGGCGGGTTCAGTCACTGGAGATGTTTCTAAAAGGACAGACAGCTCTACCTGTAAGGCTTCCTCCTCTCAGTCAAAGTCAGGAGCTTTACTCGGGCAACCATCAAAGCCTACTGGAACAACCTACATCAGACTGTGAGAGAAGTGGGGGATTATTGCAACATTGTGAACTCTAATGACAAATATAACAACTGAGTACCAATTTTATCAAATAAAGCAGGTTCTGTCAGTTTTTATTGAACTGATTATCATTTTTATACTGTTTAGTTGAAGTAGTTGCTGAAGAACTTTCAAAGGCTCCATGCACAGGTTTACAACTTTGTTTTATATAATTTTTTATTATATGTCTTTTAGGCAGATTGGAAATAAAATCAGAAATTAAACCCTCATAAAATTAGAAAATGTTTTTTTGTGAAATATACCAAAATTACACTGTATTACACGTTTTTTTTTTATATTATACGCCAGTGTAAAAAAAAATTAAGTATCCTTGAGATACTTTTATAAATTGCATTAATATTTAGCATTTTTTTTTTTAAAAGTCTGTTTTGTTAAAACATTTAAATATACTTATTTTATTACTATTGTGTTATTTTATAAAGCAATTTAATGTTTATATTTTTACCTTTATTTCAGGTCATTTAGGTAATTAAATGTAATGTACAATGGTGTTAAGTACATTTATTATTACTTCTATTTTGTGACTCAAATATTGGAATAATAACATAATAATATTTTCCTTCTTCATATGCAAAAATCACCATAAACCATATGTTTATAATAGGGTATTTTTGCATATTAAATTGATTTAAAAAAATCTATGAAAAAGATGATTATTATTGTTCTTATTATTATTTTATTATTTATATTTACTACTATTATTTATTTATTTGTTTTTATCTCGTATAGTTGAGTGCGCTGTTTCACTTTCAACCAATAGTCGGCAGTGTTCCTTTTCCCGTTTGTTTGTGTTCCTCCTGTCATCCGAGGAGAAGAGGAGAATCGCGACGCTCTGATTGGCTGTGCTCGCAACACGTCATATTTTCTGTTTCTAAACGTTTCCTGTCAAATCTTCCATTCGGGATTGACACAGCTCTCCGCTTTCAGTTAACGAAATGACAGCGAATAATAAGGAATGGACGGGTATGTTCGTTTATTATTCTACTCGATATGTCAAATTCCCATTTAAACGAGCGGAACTGTTTATTTGAACCATTCCTGGCTTGTCTCAACAAGAGCAAAGGTCCCACGAGCAGCCTTTTGAAAATAACAAACGTTTATTAACAGTAAAGCGTCACATTTGTAAAGCTATTCAATAAACGTAAATAACTACTGATAACAATGAAAAACCCATCACATTTTACAGTAAATATGAGGCGTTTTTATATTTCTAATGATACAAAATACTGTAGTTTCTTATGAGGCACAACTGAATTGATTTCCATGGACAGATGTTCTTTGCGAACACAGTTATATTGACAGATATCGATGTTTTAAAAGTCAACAGTGTCTAAAAGCAAGGTCTTGCTCTCGATGACATCCATCAGCCACTTTTCCCTGAACCTCGTTTGTCCTGGAAAATGTTTGGAGCGGTTGCTTTCGACGAGGAAGTGCACGTGCACGGGCAAGCTGTCAGGTTTGATTTTGGAGATCTCTATGATGAAGTAGACGCGGGTTGTGGCTCTGGGGATCGGGGTGGATCGGGTCGGGATGCTCCACTGGACCTCGTACTGGTACTGGGTTTTAAACTCCAGCTCTGCCTGCTGGAGAAACCTCAGACTGTAGAGCCAGCCAGGGTGCTGGATCTCCCACGTGGCCATATATTGTCTGATCTGTTGCTCTCCGATTTCGATTGTGAAGTCTTTGCATGAGATCCAGTCGATGTTTTTTATTTTATAAGCGGCATTTGCGTTGTCCGATTCCATAGCTGTCAGCGCTTCTGCCATGTTGACATCGGTTTCCATGGCGATGAGTGACAGCCAGGTGACGTCACGTTTTAAATAGGTGTTTTTACATCTTACCTATTAGCTATTATTGTTATAATAAAGTTATTGCGTTTTTTTGCTTTGAAGCCTAGGGAATCTTTGACTGATGTAGTGGTTATTAAAATAATGCCATGCAATTACAGTCAACAGATTTTGCAAACTTCAGAAAGATCACAAAAGCATTATAGGCGTTTCTATGACTCAAGCTTTCAAGTCATGCCATTGCTTTGTATCAGCAGCAAACCAAAAGTTGTTATTCAAAGTGAAATTGCTCTTTTAAGTACTGGATCAGTGTGATTCATAAATTAGTTATTCGGACCAGTTTTGTGGGCTGAATTAATTATTCCTTGAGGTTGTACAGAAGTAACTCCAGAGAACCGGTCTTTCACTTCTCAGGTGATCACGTGGAAGGATGTAAAAGTTGAAAGGTTTTCTGTGAATTATTTCTTGAATATTACATATGAACTCAAATGGGTATATTTAGAATTGTATAGATTATTTTATACATTGCATTGTGACGTTTATTGACAGTTAGTCATAAAAACATTGCATGAAAAAAGTTAGATTATAAAATATGACATAAAAATATTGATATATGAAATATTGAAATAAAAAATTTACTTTAATATTTGCGTTGTTGAACTGTTAATAGCTATCATATTCATTATAGCATATTCATGAATATGAACATGGCCTGTTGTTTGTGCAAAATATAAGTTTAAATTGACTTTATTTAAATGTTTTATTTACTATTATTATTATTATTATTATTATTATTATAATCATCTTTAATATAAGATTATTATTTCAGCTTTTAATATAAGATATCAAGACATTACTAAAGACAATATCAACTATATTTGAACAATGCTTCTCTTTACATGTGACTTGTAGTCTTATTTGAAACAACAATAATAATAATAATAATTTATATTGATACAGTCTTTACCTTTACAAGTCACCTGTAAATGTGTTTAAACTGGTTTTAATGTATAATTCATTCATTCATTTTCTTTTCGGCTTAGTCCCTTTATTAATCAGGCGTCGCCACAGCGGAATGAACCGCCAACTTATCCAGCATATGTTTTACGCAGCAGATGCCCTTCCAGCTGCAACCCAACACTGGGAAACATCCATACACATTCACACACATACACTACGGACAATTTAGTTTATTCAATTCACCTGTAGCGCATGTCTTTGGACTGTGGGGGAAACCGGAGCACCCGGAGGAAACCCACGCGAACACGGGGAGAACATGAAAACTCCACACAGAAATGCCAACTGACCCAGCCGGGGCTCGAACCAGCGACCTTCTTGCTGTGAGGCGATCGTGCTACCCACTGCGCCACATGTATAATTATACAATTTAATTTATTCTAAATTTTAAAAAATGATACCATAAAAAAAAAGATAACTTTAGTTACTCTTTACAGCAATAGGAATGTAAAAGCATGATGGAAGATTTTAATAAAGGAAATTGACTATTTGTTCTGCTTGTTAATTTCCTAATTGTTATTTATTAATTTCATAACATTGAACAAATTTCTCTTTACATACTTCCTCTGAACTATTTGTAATATTAGATATAAATGTATAATAATAGCCATAGCTTCATCATAATAACAAATCACAATCTCTGTCTTTACAGATCACCTTTAAAACGAGAAGATCTCCCATCTCATATTGAAACACATTTATGAAGCAGATGTAAAATGGCTACAACTTTGATCTGCAGGGCTCATCTGCTCTAATGCCAAATCCACACTCAAGGAATATCCGAGAATTCCCTGTAACAACCCCACCGCATGTCGCGCATCAGGAGCACACTGGACACCGTTACCAAAGCCGTGAGCGGGACGGTGAACACAGACCTCCTCTCCAAAATCACACGCCTCAAACCAGGTAAAGCTTTAGAGGTCAAAGTGGAATGTCCCACTGTGGAAGCCGAGGGCGGGGCGGTCATGACTGTGGCTGCAGCTGAGCCACAAACAGAGAAAGAGGGGAAAAAAGACATGGAAGACCCCCCCAAATCTGCAAACGCATCCAGCACGGGTGCAAAGCAAACACTACAGCGCTTCCAACCCGCTGCGTTCACAACCAACATGGATGAAACATACAATCACCTGGCTGAACATGTCAATACCTACTTTGGAAGTGATGATAAACGTTTGGAGAGAGGAGAATCAACACCTTCAACATCTCAAATCCAACCTCCTCCCAAAGTTAGTAAAGATTATATTATGGCAGCGCCCGTGTCCCATAAATCTACACCTGAAACTAATCCTGCCATTGATAAAAACGACTCCGTCCCACAAGCACCGTCCATTCCTGCTCAGGACGTGGGGGTTTCGTCTGTTCCCATTTCACAGAGAAAAGGCATCAGTCATTATCTGTCATACCCCAGGCCCAGCGTTCAGGCTTTTGTCGGGAACTATATTGCGCCTCTGGTACCGAAGTTCAGGGCGGACGCAAAAAGTGGCGCAGCAGAGAAGGACAAACCCTCTGGGTCTGAACTGGACGTGTCTCAGGATGTAAAGAAAGCAGAAAGCAAGGAGCAGAAAGAGGCGGAGGAGAAAGCACAGAGACTGCTGTCTCAGAGGGAGAAGGTAAAATAGCAAGCCTGTAAATATAATAGATTATATATTAAATAAATGAACTAAACAATTAAAGTAAAATGAAATAATAAAATCATTGGATAAATCTAGATAAAAGTAAAACTAAAGAAAATAGTAATAAAAGTTTTAATATAAAATGATTTTATTAATACTAATATGCTGTATATTGAGACATCAAACTATAAAAATTTGTTTGAGAAAAATTGCACAAAATAAATAAATAAATAATTAAATCAAATGATTATTATTATTTTTTTAAAGAAAGTTCTGTGTTGTCCTATGAAATGTTTTTGATATTGAAAATAATTTTAAAATATTATAGAGACAAATAACAAATTATTCCAATAATTTAAATAATTCCTATACATTTTAATAAAAACACTTTTGGTTGATAACATTTTCATCAATCTTTTTAGAATTGTATTATTTTTATAAAGCTTTGTTTTTAATAATAATAATAATAATAATCATTTTTGTTATTATTGTTTTATTTTTAGTGCTGTTTTCACCATTTACTTAATTCCACAATTATTGATGATATTGATTATATGGATGGATGGTTGGATTTATAGATGGATGGATGGATGGGTTTATAGATAGATGGATGGATGGATGGATTGATTTATAGATAGATAGATAGATAGATAGATGGATGGATGGATGGATGGATGGATGGATGGATGGAGGGAGGGAGGGAGGGAGGGAGGGATGGATGGATGGATGGATGGAGGGGGATATTTTTCCTAACATATGAACATAAATGTAAAAAAAGTCAATTAAATAAGTTTGTCTTGAATTGAATTTTTTACAAAAAAACCAAAAAACGTTTGCCACATTCATGCATCAAGAGCAGAATGAGTTTGTGTGTAAAACATTATACATAAATTAATATTTGCATACATATTCCTTCTACTCATGTTGGATGAATGAGGCCCATTTTATTCCAATATAAGTGTGGCGTGTGTGCTGTGTGTAGATTATAGCACGTGTTAGTGTGGATAACCGGACGAGAGCGCTGGTTAAGAGTCTTCAGCGGGTCACCGATGTGAAGATCACCATCAGTCGAGTGGAGGAGCTGAGCTTCCACTTGCTGGAGTTTCCAGAGACCAGAGGAGTCGCGGTCACTGTAAGTGTGTGTCCACGTTCATTTATTTACACGGCCATCTCAATCGCTAACTTTTCTCCTGTCTGTAGGAGAAGATCGTCCCGTGTCTGTTGCGTCTGAGGCAGGCGAGAGATGTCAGTCTGCAGGCGGCGGTGAGACAGGCTCTGGCTCTGGTGGGATACATTGATCCGGTCAAAGGCAGAGGGATCCGCGTGCTCTCCATTGATGGAGGAGGAACCAGGTGACACAGACACAGATGACAGCTGGGGGGAAATCATTAACCTAAAGTTAACAGATTGTGAAAGTGCTTTTAAGAGAGAAGTAGGTCAGCCCAAATTCACCTTAAAGTAGGTCATCCAAAAATAGAACTGACACAATTTTTGTAATCCCTTTAGAAACTGTCCATCATCTCAGGGTACTTTTCATATTTTTTAAATTTGTTATGGTTTTATCTAAAATAATAATAATAAAAATAATAATAATAATAATAAAGAATAATAATTATTATTTAAAAAACAAAATGTATATAATAAAAAATCTAATAAAAAATAAAATAAAAAATTCAATAATTTAAAAAGCATTATTATTTAATTGTTTTATAACAATTTAATTTAATGTACTATTAAATTAAATTAAATTATGCTTTGTTTACTGTTTGTTTTTTGTAGGGGTTTAGTTGCATTACAGGCTTTGCACAGGCTGGAGAGTTTGACCGGGAAGCCCATTTACCAACTGTTTGACTACATATGTGGAGTTAGTACAGGTATGTTTAATATTATTAGAACCACTTTCACAATGTTTATAAGATATAGGAATGAACACATTTTTCCCTCTGTCTTATAATTATTTTTGGGGACTTTTTGTTTTCTCAGGGGCCATTTTGGCTTTTATGCTGGGTGTGTTCCAGATCCCCCTAAATGAGTGTGAGGAACTCTATCGAAAGTTAGGATCTGATGTCTTCAAGCAGAATTTGATAGTGGGCACAGTGAAAATGGGCTGGAGTCATGCATACTATGACAGCCAGATATGGGAGGAGATCCTCAAGTAAGACTATGAGTTTAACAAACTATTTGGAAACTCACAGTTTTGTTTCATTTTGTTTTGCTTTGTTTGTGAGCTGAACAGTTTATTTATTATTATTCAGTTTTTTTTAAATTAATATTATAAGTGAAGCAAACAAGACTGCTTTGTTCAATTTCAATATAATTTCGACTATTTATTTTAAAGGATGAAAATAGAAGTAACAAAATAATAGATAAAAAGAGACACACATAAAGAGACACATTGAAATAAAAATACGACAGTCCCCGCTAAAAATACATACACCACAAATAAAGTACAGTGTAAAGCTAACAATGCATAATTTACATTTTGATTTATTTTAACCGTTTGTTAATTCTCAACAGAGAAAAAATGGGACATGGACTTATGGTTGAGACCTCCAAGAACCCTAACTGCCCCAAGGTGGGTTTCAGTATATATCTCTAAAAACAAATTCAGTTTTCATCTGTCCAATGAATAAATAAACCATTCATTGTTTCCTCTAGGTGTCAGCAGTGAGCACGGTAGTGAACAGAGGCCTGCCACTAAAAGCGTATGTCTTCAGGAATTACAACTTCCTGCCTGGGGTTCGTTCGCACTACTTGGGCAGCTGTCAGCATAAAATGTGGCAGGCCATTCGAGCTTCGTCCGCCGCTCCAGGGTACTTCCAAGAATTTGTGCTAGGAAATGACCTTCACCAGGTAAACTACACAAAATCCAGGATGCTCGATCTGCATTACATTTTCCCTTGCTATCAGCTGTGTTTTAAGGGTTAATTATTTATAAAACACTTTTTTCGACATGATACCGAGTGCTCTGACTGTATATGTGATGACGTCATGCATCTTTCCAGAGATTGAAAATCATTACAAACCCTTTTAAGTTGTTGTCAGAAGAAGATGAAGGAAAAGCAAACTCTGCACATACATACACTCAGATCGTTTCCTGCTGCCTCATCAGGGCTGTGCGTTCAGACTCATTAGTGTTGTTCTTGAGTGCCGTCATTCAGGGCACTTCAGTTTCGGCTGCCTTTAAAGTGCCTCTCAAAATACTGTTTAAAGAGATTCCTGTCAGAGGGATTGTTCTCCTTCTCTGATCCACTCTTCTTCGAATGCTTATGGCCTTAAAGTGTAGCTGCGTATTATTTGCACTTTGAGAAGTCATTTTACTTTGTACACAAACTACAGTGGAAAACAAGAAAGGAATTTTTGGTTGTGGTGACCATAGTAGATCAGTGTTTTACAAAATACTCAAGGCAGGAAAACAAAATGATCAACATTAGAGAACAGCATTGAGTGTAGCACAAAGAAAGATTTTAACTATTTCTGAAGGTTAAAGCAGTCAGAAATGAGTAGGAAGTGTTCAGGTTCTTGCATTTTTTTAATGACTTCTGCACATGTTTGGCCACAGGACAACATTAGTCTCACACATACTGCTATACTGTGAACTCATTGACTGTAGTGTTTTTTAACCATAACGTTGTTGCCAAGGATTTTCAATCAGGTTTAGATCGGGACTCTGGGCTTCCATTTCATTATTTCAATGTTTTCAGCTTCAAAAAACTGCTTTATCTGTTTTTGTTGTGTGATGACATTTATGATCACTTCTGTCTGATTGACTGATGAACAAATGGATGGAACTTCATGTTGCAAAAGGAGCTTCTGGTAAACATTTTCATTCACTTTATCACGTATAACCTGCCGCAAAAAAAACATCCTTCAAACCATAACATTTCACCTTTACTTTCGGCAATTCACAATGCAGAGACAAATGCCAACAAGCTCCAACAAGTTGGTTGTTTTATTTATAATGTTGTAAAGAAATTCTGTCATGTTCACACTGCCGCAACAATAACCACGCACAATAATTAAATGATCCTTCTCCAGGCTATAAAGACATTTAATTCAGTTCAATTCAAGTTTATTTGTATAGCGTGTTTCACAATAATTATTGTTTCAAAGCAGCTTTACAAAAGGGCTACATTATTGTATCACAATCAAAATCAGAAAAGTTATTAGTTCCCATAACTTTATTAGTTGCTAATTGCTTTAACTAGTAACTAATAGCTTTTAACTGTTAAAGTTATTATATATAAGCATAGTTAGCCTGCAGTTACGTAGTATATAGGTGATGTCATTGTGTACAATGTTCAATGAAGTGTATTAGGTGTATGTGTTGTCCTCAAAGTTTTCGATGGTTGGCATCATCTTTTCACAGGTCTTGGTTCTCATTTAAGTGAAGCCTATCTGGTCTCTAGTCAGAATGAATCTAAGTTTGTTACAGTTTCGTGGAAAATCATATCAAACTGCTCAGATGTTCCACGAGCCAACAAACCTGATTGAACATGTTCAGTTGGGTGAAAACAAACTCTGATCAGCTGCAAGAGACGCCGACAAGTTGGAGTAACACACCGATCCAGCAAACTCCGACAGACTTGTTTGTTAATGTTTGTCTGTGTGTTGTGAATTGGCCTTTACACACTTTGGGTTTAGTCTTTCCCTAGTTTGATTACGAACTCTGAAACTAGTGAGCAATTCCACAAATCACAGTCTTCACCAAGTCAGTGAAAACTGGAAAATTAAGCTGCCATAATTTTACATCCAAGTCTATTATAATTTTTTTTAAGTCCCTGCTCTACCCTGGAGTATCTGTCAGGTCTTTTTGCATTTCTGCCTGTCTTCATCCAGCTCAAACTGGCACAGATCCAGCGCTGCCAAACTGAACGCGTCCTCACAGCCTGAGATTTCATCAGCCTGTAGTCTTTCTGCTAAGCGGCACACATTCATGTTGAATCGTAGCCTTCAGCAGAGCCTGTTGAGCCTTCAGGAAGGCGTCATTCTGTCTGTTTGCCTATTGACATCCACCAAGGTCACATACAGCTTTCCACAATGTGCCTGTTGTCCCCAAAAAAGTCATATAAAGCTGTTGGTCACTGAGCTAAATGAATGGACAGATTCAATGAGTATCCAATGAGAATGTGGGGTCTGAGGATGGCAGGCTCGTTATTAATTGTGCTATAAAATGGCATTTGAGGGATTGTAGTCAATTTCTTAAAGTGTTACACATTGTATGAAAATTATGTGATTTAAAAAAAAAAAAAAGAAAATAATTTGAAATCCGTTAATTACATGAAAACAATAATACAAACAAAATAATTTAGAAGCAAAAAAGAAATGTGTGAATGTTTAAAATTGTTTTTAATTTGTATAATTTAACCCTGTTTGTTAATTAATTAGTTTTTATATTGTGTTGGGAGCATAAAATAAAAAAAACATCATTATTTGATTTGAAAAAATATATATAGCTATTAATTTATTTAAAGTACGTTTAAAAATACAGTTCTTTTTTATGACTTTGTTTATGGGTGGAGAAAAAATAAACAACATCCTTGTATATCAATTGTGTAAATAACTAGATTTATAATATTTAATTCATAAATAAATATTTTTATATATTCTTTTATTTAAAATGTACTGAAAATACAGCTAATTTCTGAAGTGAAAATTGAAAAACATATCGCATGAGTAAATGATATGATTTTATTTAAATCCCCTGCATGATGTTTTCATGCGTGCATCAGATATAATCCTCATTTTGCAGTCACACATTCTCTTGAAGAACATTAGATGAGAAATGTAGAGTGACACTGTCTTGAGGGAAGGCCTAATTTATTGGCGAACAAGAGGAGAAATAACTATTTTTAGATGATATTTCTTCTTTATCTAGTAGTCGGTGTAGCTGATTACATTTTTTTAGCCTAAGGCTCGACTAAACCCACTTAACACACATCCAATAGGTTAATCTTCCCATAATTCCTCTTTTAAAGCTGCCTTTCTCTGTTTTGATGTATGTTTTTGCAGTGTGGGCTGAATGTGTCCTCATTAAAATGCAAATGTGGTAGAGGCTGGCTCTAAAACCTGTTGCCAACAGAGCGCTCTATGCCCAGACTCTGAATGCCACCGGTGGCAAAGCGTTTCTGGTTGGTTTTCTCTCTCTTTCTCAGTCTGAATGGCTCTTCAGTTTCTTCTCCACTTGCCAGGGCTGTAATCTGTTATGCATACTCTCCTCAAGGGCTCTCCACCATCAAACAACAAGTCAGTGCACTGCTGTTTGTTAGTTTTTCCTCTTTGTTTGTATGATTGAGTCATTGAAGGAATAGTTCACCCAGAAATTAATTTTTTTGTTTACTCACCCTCATTGAGGAAATATTTAGTTTTTGTGTGGAACAGCAGCTTTTGCACTTATGGAGGAGTGCTAGTTTAGTATCATTTAGATGCTATTATGTTCATTAATAGAATAATTGGTCACACTTTACAATAAGGTTTCATTAGTTAATGTTAGTTAATGTATTTACTAACTTGAACTAATTATGAACAATACTTGTACACCATTTATTAATCATAGTTCAACATTTACTAATGAATTATTAACATTCAAATTTATGCTTGTTAACATTAGTTAATGCACTGTGAGTTAAGATGCACTAACAATGAACAACTGTATTTTCATTAACTGACATGAACAAATACTTTAATATATGTTTTGTTCATTCTTTGTTCATGTTAGTAAATGCTTTAACTAACATTAACTAATGCAACCTTATTATTAAGTGTTACCGAATAATTAGTGTTTATTTTTTACATTTTAAATCTTTATTTTATTTTATTAATTGATTAGTTTTAGTTTAAAATGTTTCATTGACACCTATCTGAAATAAGACTAAAATTAAAATGAATAAAACTATATTTGTATATTTAAAAAAAATGTAATTATTTAAAAATACAACAAAATGACTGAAAGGTTTTTACTAAAATTAAATAAATTAAATCTATGAATTAAATCTATAAATTAAAATATAATCTATATATAATGTATATAAAAAACTTTTTTCTCATTTCAATTTAATTAACCTTAAATAAAAAACTTTAGACATATTTAAAAACAGAATACCTAAATCTTTACTTAAATTTAAAATAGAAACAACAATTGTGAATATAAAACATTTTAAATTAACAGCAAAACAACAATAGTTTTGTAATGAGACTAAAATAAAATTAAAGCTTCAAAAACATCATACATTTATTTCATATGAAACATGAATTATATTTGAAGTCTATCATGGCTCAGATTGAAATTATCAGTCATTGTGTAGAAAAGAGCTTGATTGTGATAAATGTCCTTTTGTTTTCCACAGAAAAAGAACATCAGATTTAAAACATATTTGACTTGACAGAGTCAATTTTAGAATTCTTCTTTTTGCTTAAATGTCACATTTTTGATGGATTCTTTTGAATGATTGGTTCAGTAAGCCTTATATTGATATCCTTTGACTCAGTGATCCACATCAGTATCTGTGTCACAAAAATGTAGGGCATACTAGAGGAATAAATGATGCTGTCTAGTAGACAAATTCATCTTGTTTTCTCTGATGTGCTCCTAAAGAAAGGCATGGAAACAGAGAAGGATGATGCCAAATAAATGGATTTCACAAGCCCCAGGTGAAATGAACACATCTACCCACGTTTCCAACAGAGCAGAGAGCCTGATTCCCATAATCATATCAGCTGGAAATGCAAATTCACCTCTTTTATGTCCCACCTCAAGTATTTCAAAGAACAACCCAGATTTCCACAAAGACGCCTTTGCTTTCAGATGAGAATAGGAATCGTTATATTGAAAGAACAACGTTTCTTTTAAAAAAAGGTTTCATAAATTTTATTGTAATTGTATGCTATGTACATTTCTACATAATTCTACAACTGCAATAAATAATCTTTCCATGACTGATGTATAATTTGTTAGGATGAGACAATATTTAGTCAACATACATTTTTGAAAATTTGTTATTTGAGGATTTAAATAAAACACAGTATTGAGAAAATCACCATCAACGTACACATGAAGCAAAAAACGAACCATATTGATTTTGTTAGCTCACATTGCTCGTTTTGTAGTGAACAATGCATCTGGCCATTTCATTAAGAAAAAAAAAAATAGTTTGTCCTTGTAATTTTTGATTAAAATATGAAAATGCTCTTTCTGTTTGTTTTCAGTTAAATTCTAAGATTACATCTGTCTAAGGTATTGGGCGTGGCTAACATACTTAACCACGCCCTTCCAACTGTCAGTTTTGACAGCGCTATGATAACAAACAAAAATAGTGAGGAGGAGGTATCTGTTAGTTTGTAATAACTCTCCCGAAACCCTTTACTACCTTTAAACCCTTTACTAAACTTTACTACCTCCAATCAGCTCGCAGTAGAAAAAAAACAAGCCACGCCCACTGTTTGTATTTATTATTCCATTTCGCTAGGAACTGCGTCACAATATGAAAAACAAAAATGGTTACAGCTTCTGGTTCATGCGGACTTTAAAGTTGTTCAAATTAAGTTCTAAGATATGCGTATTACTAATTTAAAATGAAGTTTTCATATATTTAGGCAAGGATTTTTACAAAATGTCTTCATGGCACATGATCTTTACTTTTACTTCACTTTATTATTGGCTATTGCTACAAATACACCTGTGCAACGACTGGTTTTGTAGTTCAGGGTCATGTATGTATGCAGAAAAACAATTACTTTCAACCCTCATTCTAACCATTTATTTAAGTGGGCTTGGCCTTTAGAGCTTGTCAGTTTGTTTTGATTGATGGCTAACATTGCATAGGAAATCAGTGATATTATAAGTGTAAGACTATGAGCAAATGAATGTGTGGACGGGTGAAGCCTGTGATCTGGAGGCGGAGTCTATTTACAACTGTGATGTCACACGGAACGTCATTGGCAAACCAATCATTTTTCACAGCTTGATTTCATAAATGCTATGTTTATAACAAGAAGGGTCTTTGAAGTCTTGAAATTTGCAGGACATTTTAATTAAACAAAGACCTCTCATTTGTCAAAAACTCAAGGCAACTTTGATTTCACATGTCATGGTTCCTTTAAATACTATGTTTTATTTGCTCCAGTTGAACAAGAACATAAGAACATTAAAGTGTTCTTCATTTCTGGTTTTATTTAGGACGGTGGTCTCTTGATTAATAACCCCACAGCTCTGGCCATCCATGAGAGCAAGTGTTTGTGGCCGAACACACCGGTGCAGTGTGTGGTGTCTCTGGGCACAGGTCGATATGAAACCGCCACCAAGACCAGTGCGAGCACTTATACCAGCCTGAAGACCAAACTCACCAACGTCATTAGCAGTGCCACAGACACTGAAGGTGAGAGTACTGAGTCACATGATCACATCTGTGTCATTCTGTGTTACTCTACTGCTCAGCATTTCCTTATCTGATTTTGTTCATATTTGGAGAGTGTACTGTATTCCTTAAAATAAGCAATGATTTTTTTTCACAAAAAACAAACAAACAAATGAAAAAAAAACAAAAAAACAATTAAAGTAAAATGTAAATAATGTAAAAAATGTAAATAATTTTTACAAATGACCATTTTATGTCATGAAACATTTACTATTAAACTACTATTCTGAACTATAATGGTGTGTTGTTTTAGCTAGATTAATCTGTTATGAAAGAATAATTGTAACTCCTAGATAGGGCTGCACGATATTGGAAACTGACATTGCAATATTTTTATTCTCTGCGATATATATATATTGTGATATAAACGCAATTTCAGCAAATGACTTTAATAGCTTGTAAAGAATTCATTATTTTAGATTGGTTGGGATGATTCTGTAGGGGAGCATATCTGCATATGAATGATAAAAAATGATAAGCAAAGTTAAATGCGACAGAGAAAAGATGCAAATAAACAAGGATTTATGATTTTTCTGGGGAGTCAAACAGTTTTCAGAAGCAGAAATTAAATAATCATTGTATAATAATATTAATAATAATAATAATAATAACACTGTATTATTAATCTATAAGCTACAAACGTTTATTTAATTGTACCCAAATGACTTAAATTTGCTTCAAATTCTTACAGTCAGGTCTTAAAAACACATGTAAATAATAAACTTTCACTCTAAGGTTAAATTCTGAAATTAATCCACTATCAACTTTAATCTCAACTACATTGCAAATCCCTGCGATGTGACTATTGCGGACTCGCATATTGTGATATCGATGCAAAAACTGTATATTGTGCAGCCCTACTCCTAGATCTCTGTGTATTCCAATTTTAGAAATGAGCAGCGGAGGTTTAATTTTAATAATTTAATTTCTAATGATCTGATTTTGAGTATAGTTAATGCGAATAGTGAATTAGTTTAATTTGTTTTGATTTCTTTTTTTAAGAAAAATAAATTCATTACTTTAGGAATTTAATTATTCAATTTATAAACAAAAATAATGTACATAGTTAGATATGACATATATTGTAATATATATCAATATATAAATAAATGTAATGAAAATAATAAAAACATTATACTTTTTCATTAAAATAAAAAATATTACAAAAATTATTACAATTGTAATAGTTTTTGTTTTATTCATTTGCGTTCAAATGATTTGTACATGGTATTTATTACTTTAAAAAATGCTAAAAAAAGAAAACAGTGATATGACCCTTCTAAATCTGTTATTCTGCTGTTTGTCACTAAAATCTTTCTCTAATTCTCTCTTTTTTTACTATAGAGGTCCACACAATGCTTGACGCCCTCCTCCCCCCGAACACCTACTTTCGTTTTAATCCTTACATGAGTGAGGACGTCCCGTTAGACGAGAACAGACAAGAGAGGCTGGACTACCTGCAGGCCGAGGGGCGCCGTTACCTGGAGCGCAATGAGAATAAGCTAAAGAAAGTGGCTTGTGTCCTCACGCAGGAAAAAGGTATCGTTCAGAAGCTCGCAGAATGGGTACAACTCAAAGCTGACATGTACGACGGCCTTCCCTTTCGCTCCAAACTCTAAAGCTCACGCTCTAAACCAAACTAGCACAACCACTGACGTTTTCCTTGTAGTGTAAAAACAATGCAAACTATGTACTGCAGTGGAATGGAGTGTTACCGTGCCATTTGATAACTGAAAAATAGGGAATCAAGTTCTGTTGCCTCATATTGACGAGCACATTAGAAGGTTGAAATGGTTCATCAGGTTTGATTTATATATACACACATGAATATATATTTACCTTGTGGATCTTATTTGAAATGAAGAGCCTTGCAAGCATGAAATGTTAGTGGCAGTGCTAACTAGCTAACACTTGAGTTTGCTGTTTGTTGTTCCTACTAATGTCATTTTGAGTCTGAAATAGTATAAAATTGCTGTTGTCTAGTGTTTTCACTTAAAAAAAAAAAAGTTTCAAGACAATACTGCGAGTAGTTGACTGAACTAACACTACTGTAGTTAGCATGAGGTGCTATTAGATGCGCAGACTGAAGTGTGTGTAAATAATGTCCAATCAAACGCAAACTAATGTTCATAATTGTCAACATTTATTTATATCAAACCTCAAAGGGAACCAACGGCACTGACGTTTAAAAGATTTTGCACAAGAAAGCACTTACTGCAGTTGTATCTTTAATTTAGCATCGATTACTGTGGAAATGCTAATCAGCTAATCCTTAATTTTGGATATTATGTTTGGATGCCTCAGCTGTGTTTCCGTATACATTTTCATTTGCTCCAATGCGCACTTGACAGGAAAATATTTTAGTAAATTTATTGGTTCTGTTCGGATTGAGTGTGATTTACTGTAAAGTACTATTAATCCTTGAATGCGATGAGTGAGATTATGACGGTGTTGTAAATTCAGTTTTAACCGCAAATGCCATTTTCATAATAACACCTTAAAGTTGTGATTGTGAGGAAAAATAAAAGATTTTAAATCTCAAAATGTCATGGTTCATAGTTTTTCCCCGTCTCTAATGGTTTCATATATGATTTATAGTATATTCACTCGCCAGCCACATTATTGGGTACACATTCAACAGCTTGGTTCATTCATATATAAGCCAATCATATGGAAGCAACTCAATGCATTCAGATGAGCTTCAGCAGCAGATGAAAACACTAGTGCCACTCCTGTCAGCTGTAAAACAAGAAACTGAAGCTACGGTTAACACTGGCTCAACCAACTGGACAATAGAAGATTGAAAAACGTTGCTTGGTATTGATTTCAGCTTCAACATTTGGATGAGTTGGCGCAGATTTAACATTATTATTAATAAACAAAATGAAAGCATGGATCCGTCCTGCACTGTTTAGGGTGATGGTGGCACACTTTCAGTCCCCTCATTTAAATTTCAGATATTGTTGCTGACCATGTCCACAGGGGCGGATTCCAGCCAGGGGGCCCAACAGTAAATGCACACTTTGCACTTTTATTCAATTTTTAAAAAAGAAAATAATAATTTAGCTGTTTTTTTCTTATATCACTTAATCTCGTTTTCTACATTTTATCTTTAAGCAGTCTCTACATTTTAAATGATTTGTTTTCTTAAAATGAATTCACAACTAAAACCAAATAATAAATCGTTTTTAAAACTAAATCTTTACCTGATTTGACTGCTGGGCTGCTCCAAGATTGGGGGTGTAAGGCAATTTTGCCTAGATGTTGTAATTTCGTTCAAATTTTATTTGTTAGACCCTCACCATACAAAATCTAATACAGAATTATGTTATAGGCATAATTTATACTTCTAGGTATTTACTGGGGTCCCTCAATTTTCCTGGGACCCTAAGCAGCTGCTTATCTCACTTATTGGTTAAATCCGCCCCTGCATGTCCATTCCTTTTTGACCCCATTTTGTGATCTACATCACACCGTTTAGAAAAATCTCAAACTAGATTCTTGAAAATGACAATGTGTTCACAAAACCAAGATCCCCTCTTCTCTCTCCCCCACCACACCACATAACAACCTCAAAACATTATGCAATTCTGAATGTGCCTTGCACAGGTGAGTGGGCTTGACAAACCACCTGTAGAAAGCAATACTTTTTTCATATTTTCAGTTTTGTTTTTTAATGAATACTTTAATTCCGAATTAAAGTTTGACTAAACACAAAAGCAGTTTATAACGATACTCTTGCAAAAAAGATTTATAGTCAATAAATCAATAAACAAATGCAGTTCTTTTGAAATTCCCTCAAAAATCACTGTGCCTCACACAGGTGAGTGGGCTTGACAAACCACCTGTAGAAAGCACACTCTTTCATCTCTCTGACACTTTAAACAACACATGCACCAGTTTTGCACATTTACACCAGATACTTTCTTACAATCACTTCATATCTCTCTCTCTCTCAAAAAAAAAAAAACACTTCCCCCTCCTAACCCTAGCACTTAATTATCTGAGCACTAACAGTTGCTTTGTATAGTTAGCTCTTCTTCTGTGTATTGCCTCTTCTTGTTGAATCACTGAATGTGTCCACAATTGTAAGCCACTTAGGCCAAAAGCATCTGCTAAATGACTAAATGTAAACTTAAATGACCTCCATAGTGGCCAGATTTAAATCCAATAATGCAACTTTGGGATGATGTGGAATGGGAGATTTGAATCATGGATGTGCAGCCAACAAATCACATGTTCTCATGTCAATATGGACCAAAAATTGGTAGTAATGCTTCCAGAAAATTGTTGAAGCCAAGGCTGTTCTGAAGGCAAAAGCAGGTCCAACGCTATCAATGTGTACCTAATAAAGTGGCTGATTGCTATATTGTCTTTTTTGGTTCCTCGTAATACTGAGAAGGACTGAATCTAATTGAGAATTTCAGATTCTCTCTGTCAGATTACTTTGGCTAAAAGCTATCCGATTCACCAGCACTTGATTCCATTTGTAATTAATCTGGCAGTGTTTAATTGCTTTTTCCAATTGCTTAATTGATTTCTGCTTGTCTGTTTTCTACACTGTTGGCAAACTAACTGTTATTTTTAGCAGCCAGTCAAACAAATGAGAAATATAAATGGCTCCCTGCATACAAAAACTGCTGATCTTTGGAAAATTAGCCCATTTTTATATCAAATAGGTCAGTGAGTTTTCTCAGCTCTGTAACCTGAAGTGAGGACTATGTTTTTATCCATGGAAACGTTCAGTGATGTGTCAAATCCCACAGGTGAGTGTGAGAAGAGACTCTGTTTGATAGAAATACGCTCAAATCCACATTTCAGTGCTATTGGCAGCTGTGTGTGAGACGCTGGCCTGTTTCAACAGATCTGCCATCTTAATTCTTTTTAATTGAACATTTTCTATAATCTGGTTTCTGTTCAGTCTTTAAGTTATCTCTATTTAGCACCTGTAGGTTTTTATCATGACACACGCTATAGATGTAGCAAAAGGTCATTTTGGGGACTTTTACTCTATTAAAATAGATAACTCAACTCTTGCATCATTTCCTTCCCATCATCCCCACAAGCATTCAATAATAATAAAAAAAAAAAATAAGATTAGAGGCTTCAGACACCTTTGGCATCGGATGTCACTTTTATGTCACTAAAAAGCTATATTTATTCATTTTCCTTCGGCTTAGTCCCTTATTTATCAGGGGTTGCCACAGCGAAATGAACCACCAACTATTCTGGCATATGTTTTACGTAGCGGATGCCCTTCCAGCCGCAACCCAGTATTGGGAAACACCCATACACATTCACACACGCACTCATACACTACAGCCAATTTAGTTTATTCAATTCGCATACAGCGCATGTCTTTGGACTGTAGGGGGAAACTGGAGCACCCCGAGGAAACCCGCGCAAACACAGGGAGAACATGCAAACTCCACACAGAAATGCCAACTGGCCCAGCCGGGACTTGAACCAGCGACTTTCTTGCTGTGAGGTGACAGTGCTAACCACTGAGCCACCTACAAAAAGCAATAATCAACTGTTATTTTATATCTGAATTGTCACACTTGTTCCACTTCATAAACTCATTTTTGTAATATGTAACCCTGTGTAACCTAGAGCTGTTCCCTAACAACCATTTCTTCACCTCAGAAAAAAAACCTGATGATTTGAAAATATTGGGTTTCAAGCTCATTTCAGTTCTGTAAGGTTGATTCATTTTTCAAAGACCAATAAGAAGCAAACATGGGTGCATCAGCAGAAAGAAGTTATGCCACTTTTACCCCTGTATATTATGAATCAAAATGTGTGTGCATTATATTTTTATGGCAATGTGCATATATGTGTGTATGTATATGTGTGTATATATATATATATATAAATATGTGTATATGTATGTATATATATATATATATATGTATATATATATATATGTATATATATATGTATGTATATATATATATATGTGTGTATATATATGTGTGTATATATATATATATGT
>CAIGQV010019029.1:7954038-7969724 GCA_903798115.1 Danio jaintianensis | reverse complement strand
GTGTGTGTGTGTGTGTGTGTGTGTGTGTGTGTGTGTGTGTGTGTGTGTGTGTGTGTGTGTTGTGTCGTGTGCGCTGATTAGTGTCGTGTCTCTGCAGCTGCGCCTGCACTGAGCGTGCGCGTGACGGCGCTGCGCGTTTGACAGCGGCTCTCGAGCAGAAAGAGGAGCTGCGACGCGCGCGACCACACAACACACCAAACCTACATCATTCCCATGAAACCGGACGGCTCGAGGATTCACCTCTGGAATCGGTGAGTTTTACCTGTTATCTCATTTATTGCAGCTGTATTGTGTCAGCGTTTGTGTCGAGACGCTTCTGCTGAGGGGAATATGCGCAGTAGGTGCAGTATTTGAGCCGATGAAGAGCATCCAGTCGCGCTTCTCCCATGGCAACCAGCGATGATGCGGATTTTCACGGCGATACGGCAGAAATCACAAAGGATGATTTTCTATTGAATTAATTCTGAACCCCGTTTAAAATCCAGCTTGCCTTGCGTGTCGTGTCGTACCGACTGGATGAACGGCCAGTCACGAAAGTCTATGTTTAATTGAAATCTTGCTCGGTCACCAGCAGGTGTTCCCGTCATTCTCCGGCTTCATCCTCAATATTTGTTCATAATGGCGCATTTATAAAATGTAAATATTTGGATGGGGTGTCTATTCTTTTTTCATTTGAGAACTAAACCTGCTGTCATTGCACGAAGACAAAAACACATCCGTTTTCAGCCATAGGATACCCTACAAAAGACAACGGGGACAAGGCTCTTTATGATTCCATCTTTCTTTCATGTCTTTGTTGCTTTTGATGGAGATGTTAGGTTTTTCAGACGTTTAGCCTATAGTTAATCCTTTATAGGCTACAGATGTGGCCAAAACTGTAAAACGGTGATTTATTTGAATGGATTATAAAAGAAGGCACTACTAGAAGTCATAGCTAAATATTATTTATATAATATTTGACTCTCTGTTGCTTTTTTTATGGGGGTTGTAGGGTTTATAAAACTATTAACACATTTTCAATGTCACAATATTTTTAAAGCGGTGATTTGTGTGATTTATGTGATTTTGCGTGAAACAAACATTTAAATTAGGCACAATTAGTATGTAAAAAGAAAGGAATAAACTAATTAGCTAACTAACAGTAACTGGGTTGCAGTTTCTGGAACAAATGTAAACATTTTCTTTAGCATTTTTTATTGCATACATAGAACTGATTTGTGAAAATTACTACAAACTGTTACAGTTGAGAATGTCACTATGAAAAAGTAACACATGCACCTTTTCACACATGCCTATAACAACAAATATGCACATGACATAGTTTTTACAAAATCATGTCTTGTAGTTTACACAATAATGAGATAATTTGCCAAAATGTTTTTTACTTGTAAATGTGACATTTGCTTAAATGAAATTATTATCAAGTAGGAGCTAATTTGCAACCAAACGTTGATTCATAGCTGCTGAAGACTTTTTATTGTATGTTATTTTATATTAAAGAATAATACAAATTGTATATACATCTTTTCTTATAATTACTTGGGGTTGAATTGTATGGCTAGCTCGATATCGTATGTGCAGTTAACACAAAACCTTTGAGAAAATTAAATGATAATACTCTATTATGCTAAAAAAAGCCAAACCTAAAAAAAAAAATCCTGTTTTGTTCACAACATGAAGACTGACAAATGTTGTAAACCCAAAAACGGATAATGCAAAATCTGCCAAATGATGAAACCACAGGCCAACTGCATTGGTCTGAGTATTTTGAAGGGCCTCAGGTGTTATTTAATACATGCGTCATCATGCCAAAGGTGCCAGAATGTGGCCTGTTTATAAGGTTACAGGCTGTTGCATGTCAGAAGGGATTTAATTAGGATTGGTAGTACTATTTAGCATAGCTGTTTTTAATAACTCTTCAGAACATTGTTTAATTGCACTTTAATATTCATCGGGGACACATTTCTTTTGCTTGTTATCATGCCGATCACAAACTGCAGATTGTTAGTACTTTGCTCTAATTGACTGCGTTTTTTCATAGATTTGAAATACTCAAATGTCTTCATCGTTGATGACCTGCAGGCGGTCTAACACTGACACAACTGAATGATGATTAATGGATGGGAAAATATGGGACATTTGCTTTCATGTCCCTTGCAATGAGATATTAGTATGCACGTGTGCATAACAGCTGTTACTTTGTGTGTTGCAGAGCCACGGGTCCCTTAGTGAGATGAGAATAGTTTCCCATTTAGCTTTTCATAGCAATTTTTAATTAGCATTCGTACAAGGCTGTAACGATAGAAATTAGCCTGTGTGAGAGTGAATGCTGTGTAATGCAGCGGATAGAAAGAGATCAGAGATGAAGACAGAAAAAGAAATCACTTTGTTTTTATTTTATATTTTATTTTATTTTATTTTATTTTATTTCAATTTATTTCAATGTTTTTATATATTTTTAATATCAGTTTATAATTATTAACTCTGAATTTAAATACGCAATTTAGTGTGAATTGGTTGTTTTGGTACAATACAAAGTTAATTGTGATCTCTGAGTAACTATTGTAGTTTTTAATAATAATTTGAATTAGTTTTAATATTATTATGATTTAATAATAATTTAATTACATCATAATGTCATATAATTTAATAAGGATTATTATTTATAATAAATTTATATTATTGATAATTAATGCACTTGTTCTTTGTCCAGTGTAATGTTTTTATGCCATTGAGCATAATTTTAATAATAATTCAATATAATCAGAGTCCATGAAATGAATCTGAACAGAGTCCAGGTGGAGCCACATCAAACGCTTTTGGGGATATTTTATTTTTATTTTTTTTGGGTGGGAATTTATAGCAGTGCTGATAAAGCACAACATACACCAGGTAGATGCCACAAAGCCAGCTGTGTTTCATAATAGTCCTTTGCCCTCCAGCCATGCCCTTTTACCATCTGCTATAAAATGACTGGACAATAATGCAGAGAGAGAATCAGAGAGAGAAAAAAGAAATGGCTTTTGCTGTGGTTTTGGAGCATTTGTTTGTGACTCAGTAAGTTCAGATGCTGGATATTTACATAGACACATTTGCGCCAGATGCAATTGGCATGGCAGCCAGGACATTTGCATGCTCGTAATTGCTCTGCAAATATATTCCACGTGTGCGTCGTGCCCTGATTTTAATGCACCATAGATTCCGATCCTGATTTAAGCTAAATGAACTCAGTGTAACAGTAAATTACAGTGGATTAGGTGCGGTAGATTAACGAACAATAGTTTTTGTGAAAGAGATTGTATGCCAGGGAAAATGTAACAGGTGTTTTGCTGGTAGGTATTATACTTTGCTTCTATTTCCTTTCAGATTAATCCTGCATGATATATATCATATCATTTCATTCAATATGGCCACATGTAACATTTCTTTTCACATGCCTGTATTTAAAAAATGAGCTGAATCTGAACTATTTTTACTTCCTCGCTTGGTCAACGATTAAGAGATTAAGGTCAAACATGTCTGAAAATGGACCATGCATGTTTTTGTGTAATGTGATTGAGTCTCTCTCTTTCAACCAATCAGCTGGTAGACTGTATTGCAATCATATTAGTGAAATTTTGATGAAATTCCATAGGCAAACAGATTTATATATATATATATATATATATATATATATATATATACTGTAAATAAATATACTTTTGAATAAGGATTTTTTTAATGTTACAAAATCTGTGAAAGGAAAAATTGGGATTTAAGCCAAATTCATGATCATTTGCATTCCGAAATCCCAAATTTCAGTCAGAAATTGCTTTTAAACTTCACAAATTATTACAAGCAATTGCTAAAATGTTTCTTTTTGAAGGACTTTTAGTTGATTGTTAGATGTTTTCATTTTGTTTTCATGTGTCACCATGTTAACCCATTGTTTGATTGAATTTCACACTTGCTCATCATCATTTAGTCACTCGCTTGCTTTTTCAACCAGAATGTTACAGAAACATGTAACATATTAAGTGTGATAATTTGACGAACACTGAAAATAATGCCAAAGAAAAGTTATGCATTGAATTAAACACAAGATTCTTGCAAATCAATAATATTTATTTCAACTTTGATAATATATTTTACAGTGTTTTGTGATGACCTGATTTGGCAATACAAATGAGCAAACTATCAGTAACCTTTACACTACATTGAGAAATAATGGATGTAGAAACCATTTTCACTCAGAAATTGCTAATAAAATTCACAATTGATTACAATGAATGGCACATTGAATTAAACATGAGGTTTTGATGTGGTTAAATAGACTTTTCATGTATAACATGCTCCAACAATGTTTATTTACAGCTTTGAAAAAAACCTTTTGCAGTGCAGAAAGACAGAAATCATTTCCTTTACTATACTATATACTATACTATTACTATACTATTACTAGACTATACTTTTGCACAGCTACACTGAAAAACATGTACCCTAGAAACTGCTACATTTTAATTTCAATTGCAAGGGAAATTAATACATCAAATTAAACATGAAATAAAACCTAAATTCATAAATTCTTGTTTTATTAACAGCATAATTTTTTGAAGATCACACCAAAGCATGCTCTCTAGAAGAAATAATTGTTGGAATCTGATGGGCTGTGCCTGATTTTTCTCCTTCATAGTTGTGTTGGTCTAACTTAAAAGCCTGTGATCAGCAATATTACATGTCAGACTGCTTATTTATTGACTCGTTTCGTTTAATAGCAATGATTTATTCCATATGCCGTATGATAAATGCATGCCACTTTGGTCGATGCAGAAGCTGCGTGCTTCTAATTGAATTACATTAAAAAGCATGGTAATGTGGGTGACTAAAACTTCACGTAAAATGTGCCATCCGTTTGCCTTCTATATGGAGTACTTATATGTTGTGCTCATTAATATATAAGCCTTTTCAGCTTTATCTGGGTTGATTTATGACATGCAGGCTGAAAAAAAAAAGCAGCACTGCAAAATGCATTTGATAAATGTATGTACTGTATGCATTTGGCTTATATTTCGGTGTAAGTAGGTTATACTATGACTTTTCCTTTTGTTCAGTTTCATCTCTTTTTATTTTAGTTTATTTGTTCTCTTTTAACCCACTGTCTTCACCACTAACCACAAACACAAGAAAATGTGCTTCGTTTGAGGCATAGAGTTCAAATCTAGGACTGTTTATGTGAAGGAATGTTATCTTTTATGTTTGACTATTATGGAAACTGATACAGAAGACATTGAGTGAGTTCAGTGCATTATGCTTTTATAAATGATGCTATGAATCTGAGAATTTCTGGAAAATTGCAACTATAGGAATCAGAGAACAATGGTTGAACCAGTATGAGTAACAATTGCCCTTCTTGTATCATGAAGACCAATGCTCCCTGTCCCACAATGCATTTCTCTCTTACTCACTTTTCTATGAACTGAACCCTGATACTGTCATCTGCTAATTCAGTGAGTGAAAGCAGAAGCCGGTCATTTTTCAGGATGAGGTTAAGCCCTGTACTCTTCTGCACCATGAGAGTGTCTTCTTACATAACGTAGTTATTGGAAAATACTATTGAATTGTGGGCCGTTTTATCCGGTGATGGTTTTCTGGTCCATTTATGATGAAGTATATTTTATATACTCATGTTTCAGTCCATGTGCGCTCACTTTTACCAATGCTAAGTCTTTTATGATCATTTTATCTAATTTTCTTAGCAGTCTCAATGCTGGTTGGCAATTAAATTATTTGTCTCATAACATAAAATGAGCACTAAAATAGTTCAAGGCAGATGCCATTTTATTATTTGCATTGACATTTATTCATTTGGCAGAGGATTTTATCCAAAGTGACTTACAAATGAGGACGATGGAGGTCATTATTATTTATTTATTAGGTGTCCTTTTTTTCATTCATTCATTCATTTTCTTTTCGGCTTAGTCCCTTTATTAATCCGGGGTCGCCACAGCGGAATGAACCGCCAACTTATCCAGCATATGTTTTACGCAGCGGATGCCCTTCCAGCTGCAACCCATCACTGGGAAACATCCATACACACACTCATTCGCACACATACACTACGGACAATTTATCCTACCCAATTCACCTATAGCGCATGTTTTTGGACTTGTGGGGGAAACCGGAGCACCCGGAGGAAACCCACGCGAACACGGGGAGAACATGCAAACTCCACACAGAAACGCCAACTGACCCAGCCGAGGCTCGAACCAGCGACCTTCTTGCTGTGAGGTGAACGTGCTACCCACTGCGCCACCGTGACGCCCGTGTCCTTTTTTTGTTTTTTGGAAATTAATTTTGAAAAAAGATTGCAGAAAGTAGTTTTACGAGAATACTAATCTGATAATTGATTGCATGTGTGACAACATAATTGTAGATAAATGGTGCATTAAAACATTCTCCGTTTTGACCAATTGCCATTTTCTGAAACAAAAAAACACTTTATTAGACATTTGAAAAAAAAAATTGTCGATAGTACATTTTTATGAGAAAGCTAATTCAATCTAATTGCATGTGTGACGACATAATTGTAGATAAATGGTGCATTTTTCCTTCACTTTCGTCAATTGGTGAAGTTTGATCCTCGCCACTGGCTTGCTTGGTTTGGGACTTGTGGAGCTGCGCGTAGATGGATTTGCTCTTCAGTGTTTGGACTTTCAGCAGTGAAATTAAAACCACACTGAACTGAAATAAACTGAACTTCAACTCTGAAAACTGGACTGACACAGTTTTAATTTACTAGGACTTCTATGTTAAGCTGCTTTAACATAATCTACATTGTAAAAGTGCTATAGAAATAAAGATGAATTAAAACATTTGCTGTTTTGACCAATTGCCATTTTCTGAAAAAACAAAACACTTTATTAGACATTTGGAAAAAATTATCTTTATAGAATAAAGCTATTGACATTTTACACCTGTAAATCCAGTAAAACCAGAGAAATTGAGAATTTTCTTATTTTATTTCCATAGCTGTATAGTATAGTATAGATGTCCTATTATCGACCTCAGTAGCAGTCCTTTTCAGACACTGCTTCCTTTGTTTTTTTGTGTCAACAGAGCGGTATCATCTCAAGAACGTGCGTTTAGTTGCAAAACGTCTAACGTCCGACCAACCTGACCACGGAGAAATGTGAAGTATTTAAATTGGCGAGGAATCATTGTGCTTTAACCCCGCTGATTTATGGCTATTTGAGAGCTGTGGTCTGTGGCCTGCTCGCTGCTTCGGAGAGATGTGTGTTGACTTTATGACTCGGTGTAAATAACTCGGAGGTCATGGCGCCCACAAGCCTTGTGAAATTTCGCTCCTGCGGGACAGGTTTCTGTTCTTGTCCTCCTGGCCTCCTTTCTTGAACCCTTGTTTCTAAACACTCCGAACACTCCTGCGTGCTTTGATGGGGGTTTAATGTTGATCTAATGTGACTCACAAGCAGGTTTTAGACTTTAAAAGTTTTCCAAAAGCCTTGGCAGATGGTTTCTGTCTAGAGCATGTCTGTGAATCACAATGGAGGCCCAAAATAATTCAACTTCCCATTTTAAAGACCTCAAGACTCGCCTTTGCTCTTGAGACTCACTTCACACACACACTTTAATGATGTTTTGAGCTAACGCTAAAAAGTTATTGACATGAAGTTTAGCAATGGAAAGAGTAGATTACTTTCTGCTATGTGAGTGCACTGATATTGGAAGTTTGCAGAAGTAGGGTTAGATTAAATTTGACAAAGTTTCTTCAGTGGTGCAGTAGCAGGGTTTGAAATCTAAATGTGTGAAAAAAGGATTTGTATATCGTAAAAACATCTCCCAGTTTTTCCTCACTTTCATTATACAAAACCAAATCCCCAACAATGACTCTGGGTTTGCTTGCATGACAATGTTGCAATTTGTGTACAAAACCATTTAAAAAATAAATAAAAAATGAAATGACATTTTTGATACATAAACATATTCTAAAGGATACAAGTAGCTTAAATTACTGGTGTCAGGTATTGTCAGGTATTGTTACTTTTATTCTTTCTTTTTTTCTTTTTGACAGAATTTAATATCTGAGATAAGTAGATTCCGAATTATTTCTACTTTTAAAGGCATAAAATATAAATTTTTAGTTCCCTAATTAAATAACTCCTAATATTAAATAACTTTTTTTTTAAACAAAACAAGCTGTTTTCCTTCCCTTCCTCTTTAACGGTCTGATCTCAGTCTAGGGAAAGCCCAACATGTAATTTTTAGCATTGATTTCTAAAAATATGTTGTTAGAGTCATGCACCTCTTTATCTTTTTGTTAAATTTAGTATAATTGCCAGCTAGGTTGACTTGAAATGTTAAGAAAAATAAGGATATCCTTATATAATATAAATATTCCCTCACAAATATCTCATTTAAATGTATATTACATTTTTATATTTGTGCATATACATTAGATTAGTCAGTACTGAAGCCAAATCTGGAGCTAATCTTACAGAATAACTTATGATAACGGTCCAAAATAAGTACACCCAAATTTATATGTTAGGGAAAAATCTAAAATTAAAAAGAGCAAAATTCAAGAGAAACAAAAAAAATAACATTTTGTTGAAATTTTGTAGCTTGTAAATATTTCCCCAATATTTCACATGAATTTAAATGTATTATCTTTCTGTTTCTAAAGATGTTCGGTGACTAAAATATTATTTTAATAAATATATCTGTTTAATAAATCTGTTTTGTTCAAATGCACCAAAATACATTGCCTATATTCACTGAGAAATGGATAAAAATATTCATTTTTATAATGGGTTGTACTATATATATATATATATATATATATCATTTTAATATTTTAATAAATAATAAATTAAATGTTTTTAAAAATATTAAAGTGAAAAAAAAATATATATAATATAATATAATTATAAATATAATTTTTAAGATATCCTTATTTTTTTTCTAATCAAAACCAATCAAAAAAGAAATCCAGAAAATCATTAGAATATTAAGAAAAAATCTGTTTCATGAAGATATTTTGTGTATTTCCATAAATCTCAATGTCAAGAAATGACAGGGTCACATATTATTTCATGACAGTTAGTCTTCTGATATAGAACTAATTGCTTTGAAGTTGTGAGAGTACATATAGTTACAAAAAACAGCAAAACGTTGTCCTGTACACCAAATTAAAGCAGAAATCAGTGTTTTTATTTGATCTTCTTCAATTAACTGCTCTTAATAGTCTATAAATAACAGCCGCTCTTTGTTGCGCACTGTGTTTTATGAGCTCTCTGTAGATTGACAGCGTCTGGCGGGTGTTCAGTCTGACTGCCATGAACAGAAGGAACACTTGAATAGAGCGGTGAAAGACTGGAGACTTGCTGAGAGAAAGAGAGGCTTCAATTGACCAAACTCTCCGCTGTGCAGTCCATCAATGCAGTACAGTTACAGTCAATAGTATTGTCGCTCCTGACATATGATTTATGAGGTATAAATATCGAAAACACTCAGGCATGTGGGCCCTCCTACGTGCAATATGACTAACTTTTTCACTTCACCGTGCAGATACTCTAGAGCAATTCCGGCGTTATGGATGTGGCATTTGCAGTAAAAACGTACGAAAAAGAAAGTATGCATTAACATTATATTGAAACATCTGTTTATATTTTCCCAAACTACAAAACACAGGGTTATGGGATCCGAAAAATATCAATCTGTAAACATATTTTATATTTTAAATGAGGAAAAAAAGCATGCGTTATGGATGTGACCAAAAAAGTATGCAGTGTACAGTATACAACATACTTTGTAGAAATTCTGTGAATTAAACTGCACAACCCAAAAAAAGATTGCTAATCAAAAGGAAAAGAGTTGACTCTTATTCATTCATTCATTTTCTTTTCGGCTTAGTCCCATTATTAATCAGCGGTCGCCACAGCGGAATGAACCGCCAACTTATCCAGCATATGTTTTACACAGCGGATGGCCTTCCAGCCGCAACCCAACACTGAGAAACACCCATACACTCTTGCATCCACACACATACACTACGGCCAATTTATCTTATTCAATTCACCTGTACCACATGTCTTTGGACTGTGGGGGAAACCGGAGGACCCGGAGGAAACCCACCAGACACGGGGAGAACATTCATACTCCACACAGAAATGGCAACTGACCCAGCCGGGGCTCAAACCAGTGACCTTCTTGCTGTGATGTGATAATGCTACCCACTGCGCCACCGTGACGCCGAGTTGGCTCTCTATAGAACAAAAAAATTATTGATTTTATTTTATTTTACATGTTTGCCTTTATGAGGGAAAAGCTTCGTTATGGATGTAACACCTCTTCGTTATAGATGTGACCGATGTGAAATTGGCACTTGTGTGACTTTGGTAAATCAAATTTCAACATGGGCTCATTCTGAAAATGTACCCCTATATACATTTCTGGAGATCGCAAATTATGTAGCCAGAGGAACGTATGGCTGCATTTCGTCTTTAAAATAATTACTACGGGGCGGTATGATGCCGTTCCTTTTTGTGCTTACCAGCTGACCGCTTACCTCCGTGTGGACGGCTTTTCCGCTGTTGCCAGTTTGTCGCTGCGTACGTCGGAGGACTTGAGACGCAGATCGGAGTTTACTGTGACGACGAGGTCCGGCGAAGAATGGTTCCAGAAAGCAGGTAAGACAAAAACAAAGGCCAAAAAATAAAATAAACAAGTAAATTACATGGTGAGAATGTGTTAAAATCCGAAAACGTGGTAGAAATCAGGTTGCCGCAAGGGCTTTTCTTTTCCTGGAAGTGGCTGTTCGCTGGTCAGTCGGTGCTTTTTAAAACACTATCGGTTGTGTTTAGGGAAGGAAGAGGGTGGGTCAGTCGATCGGTCAGTCAGTCAACAGCGACCTCTAGCGGATTTGCGAAAACAAAAACTGCAAAAAACTTAGCTCCTGGGATGTATTTGGCGTTCTCCAGAAATGTATATAGGGGTACGTAATCAGAATGAGCCTGGGTTGTCAAATGTAGTTGTTTGAAAACATTGACAGAGACATTTTTGAGTATTTTTGCAGTACTGTAAAATACAAGCTTGCACAAAAAGCCTAGAAAGGGTTTTGCTATTTTGGTGAAAACTTTTCATGGCAAGGTTGACGTTTGGAATTGCTCTGTAACGAAACTGCTTCTGTCATGACAATATAGATAATAGGGATCAAATATGTTTTTGAGCTACTACAAATGTGATTCAAAATGTTTTTGTTTTTTTATATAGATGTCATGGTTGAGATTGATTTAGTGCATATAATAGTGCGTGATTGTGTCATATGCAGTAGATCGGCTGTACAGATTGACCTCAGGATTAGATTTGACCTCAGTGCTCCGATTTGAGCTTCACAAATCAATATAGCGCAAGTGCAAGACATTATAAATCCCTTACAGCAAAGGATTCTGGTCTTGAACATACTGCTTGGTTTAAAAATGGTTTGTGAATTTCAAAAAAGATTTTTGGGGGGGGGTACTGGTAATAATGCAGTCTTTCTAAAATGTTTGAATATTGAAGTTTCTGAGGAACAGTTATTTCTGGTATTTTGCACAATTATATTGAAATAAACGACAAATAACACATTGAATTAAATATGGGATTGTGAAGAAATACATTTCCATAAAATTAATTCATTCATTCATCCATTTTCCTTTGGCTTAGTCCCTTTATTCATCAGGGGTCGCCACAGCGGAGTGAACCGCCAACTTATCCAGCATGTTTTACACAGCGGATGCCCTTCCAGCTGCAACCCAGTACTGGGAAACATCCATACACACTCATTCACACACATTAACTACGGCCAATTTAGTTTATTCAATTCACCTGTACCGCATGTCTTTGGACTGTGGGGGAAACCGCAGCACCTGGAGGAAACCCACGCCAACACGGGGAGAACATGCAAACTCCACACAGAAACGCCAACTGACCCAGCCGGGACTCGAACCAGCGACCTTCTTGCTGTGAGGTAACAGTGTTAACCACTGAGCCACTGTCACCTTTTCATAAAATAATTTTACATAATTATTCAGAATTAATTATAATATTATAATAATTCATAATTCTTTTACATAAGATTGTCTTGTGGGTGGCAAGGTGGCGCAGCGCTGTCGCCTCACAGCAAGAAGGTCGCTGGTTCGAGCCTCAGCTGGTCAGTTGGCATTTCTGTGTGGAGTTTGCATGTTCAACTTGTGTTTGCGTGGGTTTCCTCCGGGTGCTCCGGTTTCCGGAGAGTGTATGGTGTTTCCCAGTGATGGGTTGCAGCTGGAAGGGCATCCGCTGTGTAAAACATATGCTGGATAAGTTGGCAGTTCATTCCGCTGTGGTGACCCCTAATTAATAAAGGGACTAAGCTGAAAAGAAAATGAATAAATGAATGAAGATTGTCTTGTAACATAACAATTTGTCATTTTTATTTACATCTTTGGGAAAAAAAGTCTGTGTTTTTATTTGGTTTTCCAGGACAAATCTCAGCATTGTTAAAATAACTTACATTAAGTCTTTTTTCAGAAAAACAATATTTAAATGAAGTGACATTAAGCTTAAAACAAGAACAGATGGGGTCTGAAAAATAAACAATTATTTCAATTTATATTTAGAATTATTATTAATTCAAACACATTTATCTGATTATATTTTCAGCACGTAATTTTGATACATTTTTCAGAAAACGAGAATAAACATCTTCGATAATTTTTCTTCAATATATTTTGATTTAAAAAATGTTTTGATATTTGTAGTGGAAAACTAAAACAATGACGAAAAACACTTTTTTTTCCCATCTTATCAAATCACATCAAAAGATAAATAAAAATATATATAAAAGATAATCTTTTAAATTGTAAAATATTATTAAATGTTTCATATTAAATATTCCGTTTTATTTGTATTCATTTTACCATAGATGATTTTTCATTAAAGTACTTTGACTAGTTTGTTTGTCTAGCTGTTGTTGTTGTTGTTGTTGTTTGGCTTGAAGGGGAGTTGATTCACAATTGGTGTATATTTTTCACAGATTATAGTTGTTTTTAAGTGGATATTATCATAGTAAAATTAGAGAGAGAGTGATAAAAAGAGGCAGAATGAGACCTCTGGCCATGTTGGATGATAATTCACCCCCATTGGCATAAACATTGAATACTTTATCACAGTTTAGGCTGCTAATTTAGTCTGGCAGTGGCATATTCTTTTTAACTCATTACTGTGGTACTGGAATAGGCAACTCCTTTGCATCCTAAAGCTCCGAAGTTCCTGAATTGAGTCTTTTACTTGCTCTCAGTTTGAATACCACTTCACTTCCTACTTCACATGCCAAGCCTGTAATCTGTTATGCATACGACCTTCAAGGGCTCTAGACCATCAGAGCAAAAGCCAAACTCTCAATTGTTTGTTTATTCAGTTTTTTTTTAACAAAGAATTTTCATTGGATTACAGTGAAGCGGTGTAGTTGAATGTGATTTTTGCTATGAGATAAGGTAAGTGTTCAAATGTTTCTTTCGCTACCATTTTCATGCACTTTTAGATTTTTGTAACATTTTTTTCTCACTTTATTTTTTATAGAAATGTTTTGTGTGTTCAGATTTTATTTATCATGCAATTCTTCAGTTAGATCGTAAAAAAGGTTGAATAGTAAAATTTTAAAACAGAATTCTAAAAAAAGAGTTGTTATTGCATGATATAATAATTCTGATAATTGTTAAATATTAATACACTAATAATTGTGAGATGTAAACTTGAAATCTGAATTAATATCTCACAGTTCTGAGTTTTTATCTTACAATTCTAAAAAAAAGTCTCACAAAATTGAGGAAAAAGTTACAGTAACTTGTTTTTTTCAGAAGTAATAGTAAACATAATATACTGAATGGCTGTAGTGCATTGTTTTATTAAAAATTTAAATAAATTAACAAATTATTTTTACAGTTTGCAATATGAAGTTGCAATTATTGACAATAATAACAGGATAACAAATGGTGATTTTAACGGTAATTTAAAAAAATGCTACACTAAAAATCTGTTACCTGATTAACAATAAGTTTCACTATATCTGGTGAATAATTGTATATGGCCTTTTCAAGAAATAAAACATTATATAAATGAATGAAATACAATAGTTTACTGTAAATTAAAAAATGCTTTGACTCATACATTTTTTACCACACTGCTAACAATTTCCTGTAGAATCTACAGTAACTTACTGGCAGCAGTTCGCCAGAAGCTTACTGTAAATCAATTACAGCAAGAATATTGTATTTATTTTTACAGCACCATTAATCTTGCTGTATATGTATTTACAGTATTGCATATCTTTACTGTAAGATATACAGTCATTTTAACAATGTAACTTTAAAATACAGTAACATACTGCAGAACTGTCCTACCATAAAATACAGTTCATATTACAGTTCAGTTTGCCAGTAACTTACTGTAAATCAATTACAGCAATACGGTGTTTACATTTACAGCACCATTTGTCTTGCTGTATATGTATTTACAGTATTGTATATCTTTACTGTAAAATATAAAGTCATTTTTACAATGCAACTTTAAAATACTGTAACATACTGCAGAACTGTCCTACCATAAAATGCAGTTCATATTACAGTTAAATACGGTGTAATTCACAAAAATCGTTAAGAGTGCGTATATTATATGGGCTTTGTACGGTGTAAGAACAGTTGGTACAGTTATAAAAATGAAGCTCAATGGCTGTTATTGATGCAATTGTTGTTTAATTCACCAAAAAAACAAACTTTTATTTTATATTGTTGAGAATGAGAAAGTTAAATGCAAACCTTTCATTTGATTTCACTGAAAACATTTAATTATAAAGTTTCAGAATGCGTAAGTTTCTAAAGTTCGTCTATTTAAACTTATAAAAAGATAAAACAATATGTCAGTGTTTGAATGGTTAGATTCACAATGGCATATTTATCTGACTCATGCTTTTATGTGTATGAAATCAATATGAAGGCACGTCGGATCTGCTCCACAATGCACTGCACGTGATTTATGACACCGTCCACATGACCAGCGTGAATTTGAATGCAGTTCACTCATGGCTTAGTAATACCACTTTGTATAATGGAAATCAAGCTTCAGACTGATTTTGCATATGTGCTTTTGAGTGTGTCACTGCCAGAGGCGTCAGACTCGCAAAATGACATTGCCCGCTTGAGCCTGACTGGATACAAATAAGACCAAATGGGGCTCTAATATGCAGCTCTGTTGCCGACAACCGCTTTTGTCATTTTGTCAGGTAGAGGCCAGATATAGTTGACCGCTTCAGATTGCGTTTTTATATTCAAACTGCTGGATATGGAAGTGTTTATTTTGATAACACCTGTATGCTTTGACCTTGTAAGATGATAAAATGCATTTGTCTGCTCAGCACATGATCTTTTTTCTTGGAAACAATGTCATTTTATTGAATTATCTGCCTGCTTGGATGTATTATTCAGGACCTGCACATCTTTTGTCAGCTTTCACTGAGAACTCTGTACTTGGGAATGTTTTACTGCAGGATTTAGAACTGAAATGTTATAAATGTGCGAATGTTTTAAGCATTAGAGTGTTTTTACGTTATAGCTCATTTTATTATGGATAGGAATCTGTTTTGTATTTGAAATCAGGTGAGAATAGGGGAAACT
>CAIGQV010019029.1:7937803-7951528 GCA_903798115.1 Danio jaintianensis | reverse complement strand
TGTCTGTCTGTCTGTCTGTCTGTCTGTCTGTCTGTCTGTCTGTCTGTTTGAACAAACTGTTTGTTCTGTCATTCTGTTTTCTGCTTGTTTGTTTTGTCATTCTATCTATTGTTGTTTGTTTCTGTGCTTGTTCTGTCATTTTATATTGTTTTATGTTTTTTTTTTATATCATTTTATATTGTTTATCTATTTGTTCATAATTTTTTTTTCCTGTCTGTCATTATACTTAATTGTATTATTATTTTAAAAATCTAAAATATTTTGTTTAGTGGTGCCAGTAGCTCAGATTTTGCTACACCATTAAAATGCACTGGTATGCCCCATGTTTTATTAATATAGATATTTCAGATAGATGTTTTTCATAGATCTGATGTCATAGATAGATGCCCTACAGCCATTCCATCTCTCTCATGGCATGTGGCCTTCATCATTAACATAAAAATCAAATAACACAGTCTTATTGCTCTCTGAGTGCCCTCTCCAGGGGTCTTCATGCCAACAGTTCTGCTTCACTTCCTCTAGCTCTCTTTTGTTGCCCTGTCTTTCTCATGATGTCAGTATAACTCAATACTTATATATATATATATATATATATATATATATATATATATATATATATATACTACCAGTCAAAAGTTTTAGAACACAATGGTTTTTAAAGAAGTCTCTTCTGCTCACCAAGCCTGTATTTATTTGATCCAAAATACAATACAATTTTGCAACTGCTTTCGTAATATGTAAAATGTGTAAATATGTAAAATGTCAATTATTCCTGGGATTTCAAACTGACTTTTAGCAGTCACGTGATCCTTCAGAAATGATTCTCATATTTTGATTTGCCTCTCAAAACATTTTTATTAAGTGTATTGAAAACAGCTGAGTAAATTTTTTTTTTCATATTTCTTTGATTATTCTGAAATAGAATTCTTTTGTGACATTATAAATGTCTTTATCATCACTTTTGATCAATTTGAAACATTAATTTTTAAATTAAAGTATACATTTCTGTAATTTCTTTACCAAAAAAGATTTAAAGCTGTTGAATGGCATAGTGTATAATGTTACAAAATATATTCTTGATATTGGTGATCTTTAGATCTGTCTATTTATCAAAGTATCCTAAAAATTGCTCAATGATTAATAAATATTGATGATAATAATAATATTAATAAGTTGGCGGTTCATTCCGCTGTGGCGACCCCAGATTAATAAAGGGACTAAGCCGAAAAGAAAATGAATGAATGAATAATAATATTAACAATGTCTTGAAATGCAAAATCGAATATTAGCATAATTGCTGAAGGATCATGTGACTGGAGTGTTGGCGCTAAAAATTCAGCTTTGAGATCGCAGGAATTAATTACATTTTAAAATATATTAAAATAGTAAACAGTTATTTGAAATAGTGAAAATATTTCGTAATTTTGTCATATTTTTGCTGTACTTTGGATCAAACAAACACAGGCTTGATTGGTGAGCAAAAGAGACTTCTAAACAAAACATTTAAAATCTAACTGTCCTAAAACATTTGACCAGCAATGTGTATTTGATATATTCTGTATTATTAGAATGTTTATATTTTTTATATTTATTCTAAAATATAAAATGTATTATACAAAGATAAATATATCAAATGCTGTACAATCCTATACAAGATCAAGTGGATTATGAACTTTAAAAAAGGGAAACAGATCTTTTGTTTCCTTTCCTGGTCCTGTTGGAAGTCTGGTGGGAATTATGTTGCTGTATTGTCCGCCGGGGTGGATAACTGTGTCCTCAGAGCTGAAGTGGAAATGGCAGAGAGTTCAGTGGCGACTCGTCTCTGTTCTGAAAACCCAGCTGGTGTGTGCTAAATCTGCTGTGTGAAAAGGCCTCTCCATGCCCTTTTGTGCAGCTCTCCAGCACTCAGGCTATTCTGCCATTTCTGTGTGTGTGTGTGTGTGAGTGAGGGACCCCAGTCTGACGGATGTTAACACTCAGACAGGGTAAATTAAAGCTGAGAGCTGGGGAAAGTAATCATTGCTTTTCTCTCTATTCATATTTACTTTAGACTGTATCTACATGTCGTTACTCTTATAATACTTTAAAAGCCACAGTAAAGAGGCCTTCATTATTGGATATGGGTTTTAAGAGAGCTTACTTAGGTTGTGAAAGTCTACAACATTTAAATTTTGTTATTCTTTCACAAAGCTATTCATTTAAATGTATTTCGGTCAGATTCTAAGGCACGTCTTACTATGTATTCTTAATGTGTGCTTAATTTCTTATGCACTTGTGATTACACATCAGTTCAATTCTGCAATAATGTGGCTGCTATGTTTCTTGGCAACCACTATCAGCTTACAGTTAGTCTGATGATCTATGTTACTTGCACTGTAAAAAATTATATGATCAATTAGTGATGACAGCATATGTTTTTAGGTCATTGTAACTTATTAAACTAAGTTAATCATGTTCTGTATTTATAAGTTATGCAAGCTGTTTTAAGTCAGTTTAACATAATATAAGTGCAATTGACTCATAAGGTTAATTTGATTCAGCTTAAAAATTTAAGGCAACCAGGATTTTTTTTTTACAGTGTGGCTGCATAATTTGTGTCTGATTTTATTTAATATTTTTTTAATTACAGTTTTTCTCAGTCGCTTTGGTGCATTTCTCACAACACTATTTTACATTTATTTACATTTGCACAACTTAATGCATTTCTCAAAACAATTAGTCATTTGTGCACATCATAGTATCAGTTTCTCATTACTTCCAACAAATTGCAAATGCTTTTTTATCAATTGTTTTCATACAACTCTCTGCTGTTTTATAACATTATCAGTTGCTTATGTCATGTCAGTCAAAATTAACTAAACTTGTGAATGCTGAATAGTCATTCCATGTAAAACGAATAGTCCTCATTTCATTACTTGAGTCATTACATACAAAAATGTTGAACTAGTTGTCAAAATCTGTCAAGCATTCATTCATTCATTCATTTTCTTTTCGGCTTAGTCTCTTTATTAATCTGGGGTCGCCACAGCGGAATCAACCGCCAACTTATCCAGCATATGTTTTACGCAGCGGATGCCTTTCCAGCTGCAACCCATCACTGGGAAACATCCATACACACTCATTCACACACATACACTACGGACAATTTAGCTTACCCAATTAACCTATAGCGCATGTCTTTGGACTTGTGGGGGAAACCGGAGCACCCGGAGGAAACCCACGCATACACGGGGGAGAACATGCAAACTCCACACAGAAAGGCCAACTGACCCAGCCGAGGCTCGAACCAGCGACTTTCTTGCTGTGAGGTGAACGTGCTACCCACTGCGCCACCGTGCAGCCCTAATCTGTCAAGCAAATTTTATACAAAATTTTAAACCTTTTTTTTGCCTGAAAATGTCTTCTAAATTGAACAATTTAATGAATGATTTACAGACCTATGTATGTTGTAGGTTCAGTTCCAATATGTACTGCAATATTGTTTACAGTTGTGTCACAGTTGTGTCACAATGTAGGCCTATTCCTTAATTTGTTTAATGTATTTTTCATTAATAATTGCAATATACTCATAATTTTGATTAATTCATAATAATTGAGCTAGTTAAAATGATCGAAATATGGCCTATGAAATCTCAATTAAGAGATATTTTAGGAAAAATATGTTTTAAAATTTTTTAACATTAAAAATTGTGTTGGATTTACTTTAAAGCAATTTTCACCCAAGTCGCAAGTAAAATAAAGTTAAATTTACAAAGCTAATGCAAGTTAAATTCAATGAAATTCTAAAGTGAAAATGTTGTCAATTAATAAAAGTATTTTGGTTTTTATATTTAATGATGTTTTTCTATTATATTTTGACATCTGTATTTAACATTCCTGCAATGTTTACTGCAAATAATTAGTTAAAATAAAACTTGACTTCATGTCTCATTCTGTACTATGCATGATTTATCAGCTCACTCCATTCTAAATTTAAAAAGTCTCCAAAATTATTCACTTTTCACCATTATTCACCATTCTGGCTTCATGGTAAGGTCTACTTTTTGACTCTTTCTTCATGAATACAGCACATGACAGCAGCATCATGGTTTACGATCAAGAGTTCATGTTGACCATGTAAACAAATGCTCTCAACCTTTAAAATGAGCATTATATGGCATTATATGAGTCATTACATCAACACTGAAAGCTGTTTCATGTGCTCGGAGGGCTATAAAATCATATCTAGCTACATTAGCAGGAATATCCTGGTTGCCAGAGAGCATATGACTTTTAAGTTCTAAATGTGTTTATCCCAGCATTAAGATGTCTGTCACATCCACTTTTTCCACAGGGTCCTCTTAGGATTTTGTTGGTTTTATCTGTACAGTTAAGCTATTTGACAGTAATTTTCCACTATTAGGGGCTAATTAGGGTTTTTTACACATCTGTGATTCTGCACCAAAAGATTCAAGCATACATATTTTTATTCAAGCACATACTTGAGAGAATTAACAGACCTGCTCAATGAATGTTACATGTCCACCTTTTTTTCTTACACTGCATGATGCTTTACGTGAATTATGGGAGTCATTTCTGTTAAACTTTCACATACATTTTCAAGACAACATTATTATCCCTCATGTGAAATTTGAATTCTCTTTCAAATGTTTCCCAAGTGCTGTTTAACAGAGCAAGGACATTTTCTACAGTATTTCCTATTATATTTTTCTTTTGGAAAAAGTAATGTTTCTTTTAGTTTGGCTGGAATAAGATTTAAAAATAAAAGTTAACAACTGCTAAGGTCAATACTATTAATACTCTCAAATATGTTTTTTTCAATTGGCTAAATTGAACAAACCACTGTTTTCCAATGACCTGCATAATTAACCTAACTTGCCTATTATTAACCTAATGAAGCCTTTGAATTGCAATAAGCTGAATACTAGTATCTTGCAAAATAACTAGTGAAATATTGTTATTATGTAGAAACTAGTTATTATGATTCCTATTAAAATTATTATGTTTAAAAATGTGTTGAAAAATATTTTCTCCATGAAACATATTTATATTAGAAATATCTGAAAAAAGAATTCAAATTTCACAGGAGGCCTATTAATAATTCAACTGTATATGAATGATTTGCTTGAGTTTTTCTCAATGGAAGTTCCCCAAACCGGTAGTGCAACCCATAATTTGAAATGCAATAGTCACATGCAGAAAAAGGAGGATATTGAGAACTGTGAGTGTTCAAAATCTCACTTTACCTCCAGTATGTATCTTTTTCTTTCTCTGCCTCTCTATTTTATCCCCCTCTCCATCTCTAAGTCCCTACGGATGCTTTCGGTTTGCTCCAGGAAATGTGTTAACCCCTTTGTACGGTGACAAAGGGGTGTGTTAATCTCACTGAGTTAGGAGGCGGCACATGGGGGTGGATGCCAGGGAGAGTGTGTGTGTATGTGTGTGTGAGGCAGATGCCTGTCAGAGTGTTCACCGGCCACACACATGCTACACGAGCCACAGAAAATGCTTAGCAAAATACACACTTGATACACATCGTGTGACCAGGAACGACCGCTACTGACTCACTGCTGTAATAAGGTAATAGCGCTGTTAAAGATAATTGTGTTTTTACACCTAGAATGACCCATTGTTTGGTTTGTTCTCTGCGTTTTGATTTTGAGTTATTTTAATTGTATTTATTGGCATGACATTTGGGTTTTCACATTATGGGGTCAAAGTTGCAGCTCCAGGGTGAACTATTTCCTTTCACCTCTTTGACTGGGTTAGTGTGTCTGCAGTTCTCGTTTTGTGCATTGCGCCGTACACACCTGGTATCAGCTTTCCTGTGAAAACCAGTCAGATTTGTCTTTGTGTGTGTGCTGATTTGTTTATTGTGAGGCCACAGAGCGTGCTGATGGGATGTCAGGATGTGTACAACTCAAAGAAAAGGTTTTACAGTAGTGTGTGTGTTTATGATTTGGGAAATCTGGCTGTGGTGGGTTTCATATATAATTATGCATATACAAATGTAGATGGATGGAAGGATGAATTATGGATGGCTTAACTGGTGTGATGAGTAGATTTAACAGAAATGATGAATGGATAAATTGATGGATGGATGGATGGATGGATGGATGGATGGATGGATGGATGGATTTAACAGAAATGATGAATGTATAAATTGGTGAATTGATGGGTGGATGGATGGATGGATGGATGGATGGATGGAAATGGGAAACAATTGCATGTATGGATGAATAGACGGATGGGTAATACTGAACTGATATTCATCCATTTATCCATGAATTAATGGATGGATCTAGATGAGTTGATGGATGGAATAGATAGATAGATAGATAGATAGATAGATAGATAGATAGATAGATAGATAGATAGATAGATAGATAGATAGATAGATAGATAGATAGATAGATAGATAGATAGATAGATAGATAGATAGATAGATACATACATACATACATACATACATACATGGATGGAATACAATTATGGAGAAATAAGGTTAGGGGGATTATGAAATTGATTATCTCCACACTATCTAAATGATGGACTGATAAATGGATGTATTGTGGATAGATTGATAATGAGTGGACTATAAATGCATAGATGGATACAATTGTATTTATCTATTTATCCATTCATCCATCTAGATTGATAGATGGAGGGGAAAAGAGTTTATGGATGGATGGAACATTTATGGATGGATGGATGAATAGCTAATACATGGCTGGATAGATAAATAAATTGATGGATGAATGGATATGTGGAAGGATTGATCTGTTTATCTTTGGATTAGTCTCTCCATCCATCCACCTAGAAACAGAATGGATGGATGGATGAAAAAATTTACTGGTGAATGCATGAATGGATGGATAGATGAACAAATGGATGGGAAAATAAATGAGTAATATGATAAATGATGGATGGATCGATAGATAGATCGATAGAAAAAGAATAAATGGATGGATGAAAAATATCCTAGGTGATTGCATGAATGGATAAATAGATGAATGAACAGATGGATGAATAAATGACTAATGTGATAAATGATGGATGGATCAATAAATGAGTAGATAATAGAAAGAAAATACATTTCTGAGATTCTCAGATAATGATGAAATATGTTCAGATGTGTCTCTCAACAGTAGATATTACATTCTCTCAGAACCCCCTTCATCTCTCTCTCTCTCTCTCTCTCTCTCGCCCCGTCCTGCCGGCTTGCAGTCCGTCTCCATGACAACACCTCAGGTCAGCTTCGAGAGGTGGGAGGTAGTTAGTGAGAATTTTTTATATAATTTTTTTTAGGTTGTTTTATTGGCCATCTCTCAGGCTCTCAGGCTCTTTCTGCTCTCTGTGAGACAGCAGCTGTGTGTGACAGCTTCACTGGAGGCTGGAGGTTTCCTCAGTTTGCTTTAAATTGGCAAAAACAATGCAGTAAAGCGACGCAGCTCTCCCTCACAGCGTCTTTGTGGTCCGTCTCGCATCAAAAGATGTGGGGGGGGGGCTGTGTCAGCGCCCCGTGTTTCTGTTAATGTGAAATGAATGCGTGCATCTCGAGGGACAGAGCTAATATATGCACGACCATGAACCAGCACGTGTGATGTAGAGGTGCCAAGGGGGACGCCACTGAAAGCAGGTCCCTCTGTCACTCTTTCTACAGCATGGCTTTGTGTTTGCACAGAGCCAATAATGTTTAGATATCCCAGCGGGCCATGGAATAACAGATTTTATTTTGTGTCTTTTTATTAACTTTTTTTGGTGCATCTGTGAATCTTTGTTTTTTTGTTTTAAAGTTCCTCTTTTAATGGTGGTATTGTTTTTTTTTTTTTGTATAGAACGTTCACATTATTCTGAGTTGCTGACATCTGTCTGTAAGGAGAGGATCTGGTCATTTCATAGCTTCATCTAAACTGGTAAGAAGTGGCCTTTTAAAAATATATGCATTCAATTTAACTTGATTTTTTTCATTGCCTTTTTGATGTAGTCATTGTAATTCGGGGGGTGTTTCCTTTCAGACAGAGCGGGGAACAGTGTAGAGACTTAAAAGGATGAAAAAGAATCACTGATCAGTTTGAATTCATTACGATCCCTCCTCACTTTCTACTAAAAAGATAAACTAAAAAGCTGTTACTGAAACTGAATGAAATTGGCATATTTGGCTGATTGCACTCTGCTGTGTGCTGACAGATTGTTATCATGTTGAAAGCTGTGAAATGTGTCTGGTTGTTCTATAGTTTAATGGTAGTTTGTAACTATTGTACATTTTGTTGGATTAGTGGTTCATTCATGTGAATTTGTATGATTGGATTGATGATTTTATTTGCTCTCGACCCTCTGAGAAATATGTTCTAATATGTTATAAAGCGGGGCCTCATGATTTCTTTTTTTCCTAAAAAACACATTCATATAAATTGAAAAATTGCAATTTTAGAAGGAAGTAATTATATGCACTGGCTCTACTCCAGCTTCTAAACAAACCCGTCCGTGAGATTTGAGTTGATTGCATGTTAATAAACAAATGAGTTTAAATTAATCACTCATTTGCCAAAATCTACCATATGATTATGTTTTCCAGAGGTATCTTGGTTTAGCTTGCTAGTGAAGATGCGCTCTTGGTCTTTGGTCATTTTGTATGTCTTTTGTAATGTAAGCTGTAATGGATTTTTATAAAGAAGTTATACAGTATAAAGAGGAAATTTTGTTGTTATGTTGATCCAAACCTATGTGATTTTAGTGGTTTCTTTTGTGGAAAACAACTGCTGCAACTAATCATGTAAAATATTCATTTATGAATCGACATCAGTACTGATTAATAAGTCTGTTCCACCTGTTTGGAACATAAGGGTTGATAATTGGATGATTATTTATTTAATTAATTGGATAAAAACTAAATAAGTTTTGTTAAATTATTGGAAAAAAAAGCTTATACATTATTAAAAGGGTTTGTTTCTGCATCTGCTAAACAACATGCAGTTTGAAGGTTATGAAAACAAATATAGTAAATGTACTGTATAGGGCTGAACAATATATCGTTTAAGCATCTATATCGCAATGTTTGTATCTGCAATAGTCACATCGCAGGATAACATTTAAAATTATTTATACAATGATGAACATGTTATTTTGCATTTGATTGTTCAATTTCTGTACTTGAATATGGTTAGACTCCCCAGAAAACTATAATGCACTGTTTATTTATTAATTTTTGCCTTGTAATTTATTATATTTTAAGCATGTTACATTTTTGTCATCCAAGTCGATCTAAATTAATGAAATCTTTCCAAATGGAGCTATTCAAATCATAAAGTGAAATTATATTCATATCACAATATATATCGATTTTTCCAATATCGTGCAGCCCTAGTACTGTAGTCATATCGGCTACACTGTACATGTGCAAGAAAAGGGATAAATGGAAAATGCTAATCAAAACAAACACTACACATTGACTAGTATGAGAAACAAGCACTCATCTGAACATGTTAATTGTATTACATTTACATCTATTAACTTCCTAAGTCTCTTTATGGTTATTGCTCTTATAAAATTGTGTTTTATGTGTTACATGTGGAATTTGTAAACTTACTTTTAATGATGCATTAATGAATGAAATTTAGTATTTAGAAGGGGTTAGTATTCTTTTAGGGCAACATTTTTGCATAACTACCCTTTTAACTAATTGAAAAGGGGAATTCATATGTGATTATCAAAAATCAATAAAACATATTAAACAGGGTCTGTGTAATGGCATCTAAAACTATTTAAGCCTGTCCTCTTTTGGCCACTTTAGGTTGAAAACACATAGTAAAATCAAAAGCACACATCCTAGGAGGGAAAAAATCTTAAAAGTGCTGGTCAGTACATGTGCTGAATCTGCAGTTAAAGCCACATACAGTATGCTGCTCTGTCATCTAAAGTGTTCAGTTTGGTCTCTGAGGACACAAACCGGTTGTCAGCAATGTTCTGCAACAAGTCACTTCCTGCAAAAAACCCAAATGGATCAATAAAGCCTTGCAGAAAACAATCTGATTCAATTCAAGGAAAAATATCTCAAGTTCTTTAGAAAAGAACAATAAGATGAACTTGTAGAAAATGCACCTAGTTCATCCAAAAATGAAAATTACATAATCATTTACTCTCTCTCATATGGCTTCAATCCTTTATGAGTTTCTTTCTTCACCAAAGAAGATATTTTGAAGAATGCTGGTATTGTAGCCCGCACTTATTGAGTTCCATAGTAGTAAAAATTATACTATGGTAGTAAATAGATGACAGCTATACCAGCATTCTCTAAAATATCTTCTTTTGTGTCCCACAGAAGAAAGAAACAGGATTTGAACAAGTAAACGATGGGTAAATGATGACCGATTTTTTTAGTTTTTGGGGTGAACTATCTCTTTAATGACTTCTTGCTGTCGGAATGCAGCTGATAGTGGTTCAAAGGGAGTGAAGTGCATGTTATAGGTTGAATATACTGTATTTTTTACATGCTCCAGATGCTGTTTTTAAGATTGAACCTGAAGTGAATGAACTTGAGTGTGATTCTTTCCTAATGATGATCCCTGCTGAGCTTGGATTTTACTGAGAGCGTCTGGCCCAGTCAGAGCATGGCATGCTCCAGAGCTCAGCTGTGTTTATGAGGAGGAGACCATGATCTTGTGCCTTGCGGATGAGCACGATGAGGTTGTTTTTGTGCCATAATGTCATCAACATTTTGTGTGGACTGCCTGAGACTTATTTTGTGACATGTTTGAATTGCTATCCTTCGAGCTGACCCAGAAATGAAAATGAAAAGTCTGAATTACTTTTTTATTTACAGTTTTTCCTGTTGAACATAATAAGCAAAATGTGCATGCTGCTGTTATCTGTTAAATACTACAGTGTAGGCAAATTTTTGTTTGTTTGTTTATTTGCTTGTTTGTTTTGGCTTTTTGTCTTAATTTCCATAAAGCATTTTTTTGTGTGAAATGGACAGAACATTTACAAAATACACTTTTAAGTTTTTCTTTTGTCACTCTTTAAAAGTTTGTTAACTACACTTCGTTATTAGTATTTTACACATTCATTCATTCATTTTCCTTCGACTTAGTCCCTGATTTATCAGGGGTCGCCACAGCGGAATGAACCGGCAAATATTTTACACAATCAGTTCTAATTATTACTATTATTAAAATAGTGTTTTCTCAAAATAAATAAGTAAATACATCTCCACTTCATCAGCACTTAATCTACACCAGACTTGATAGTTTTATACTTTTCTTTATCTTGAAGATTTGTACAGAGGTATATGTTCATCCTGTACATGAATTTATTGATTATATACATATACATATATATCTCCTGATTATATAACTTGGATAAATGTAAAACGCTAATAAAATAAACACTAAATGTTAACTGGTATGAGGAACGAGCACTCATCTGAACATGTTAATTGTGTTACATTTACATCTACATCTTCTAAAGTCCCTTTATGGTTATTGCGCTCATAAAAATAAAATAGCTTGTGTTACATGTGGAATTTTTAAACTTATGTTTAATGATGCATTTAATGAATGAAGCATTAAGTCTTGTTTATTTCAGTATCCTGAAGATTTGTACAGAGTGGTATGTTCATACTGTACATAAAATAATTGATTATGTACAATATTTTATTTTACAATACAATTGTTTTTTTTTCTGTCAGTTTTCAGTTTTTCAGTATGGAGAGATTCCCAAAATCCCCTCTGTAAAAACCATATACTAAACTGTCTAATAAATAAATAAATAGAATAATAATAATAAATTAATTAACAAAAACAATAAAATAGAAAAACAAGATTTTTAAATCGGACTTCATCTAATGTTTCGATTTTTATGCTAGATAATTACACAAAGGTTAATTTGCTTCTTTAAATTTCTAGCATAAAGATCAAAAGATTAGAGTCGGGTTTAAAATTCTTGTTTTTCTATTTTATTATTTTTATTATTATAAAAAAATGTTTTAGACAATTTAGTCTATGGTTTTTACCGAGGGGATTTTGGGAATCTCTCCATTTGCTTCCTTAAATAAACAAAATATTTTAGAAAACTTGTAATGCCAAAAAAGTTTTGCAATTCATTATGCAGTCAATCAACCATGGAAGTATGGCAATAACTATTAGTTACAGTGTTTTTATTTTGCTATAACACACATGGTTATTCTTTAGGTAAACTATTAATCCATGCAGCTGAATCCACTGAAAAAATGTTTGTTTTGGTAATCTTCAATAAAAGCCTGAGCATTTGCTTCTTTTGCTGTCTTTCTTTGTTGATGTCAGTATGAGTTCTTAACCACGCCCCTCACTGAAAAAAATGATGTCTGCAAAATTGTTGCAAACTATTTATATGTGTTGAATTTAAACAAATTAAATTTAGTAATGTTAAACTTAATTTGTTTGTTTAAATTCAACCCAAATAAATTGTTTACAACCACTTAACTTAAAAAAAAAAAAAAGAGTAAATTCAAGGAATCATCTTTTTTAGTGCTCTTACCATTAGTTTGCTATGACAGAATGATGTGCAAAAAGAAAGCCCCTGTACATCAACATACTAAAATAAACGTCTCAGCAAATTCTGGATCATGCAGACTTTAAATTGAATGGTGAAGACTACTAGAATTATATATTGTGTGTTATATTCCAAGTGTTTTTAATCTTCAAATTTTGCCGAAAAATCTCTTTAATCTTTGTCTGTGATACAGTTTTGTCTTTATACTCTTAACTCCAGCTAAATGCATTTCTGTGTAGTATTGTGTTCTTCTCCACAGAAGGGTTAGAAGAGATGAGATCATCATAGCACATTGTGAAGTGTGTAATAGCAGTGGTTTCCACACATACTGTAAAAGCTCCTCATACAGCATGTGGACAGATGACCACAGTTTGTCTGAGCATCGAACAGATGGATGAGAGAGAGCAATGTGCCAACCCATCCTCTTCTCATGTGGTCTCCAAAATTAATTTATGGCACAGAAATAGAATATTAAACTAACTAACAAACTAACCAACTAATTGAATTATTAATTAGTACATTTATTTAAAAATAACTTTAAAATATTTGATCAGTAAGTACAATCTATTTGGTGCTATTTTGAAAAAAAAAAAAAAGACAGAAAAAACTGTACTCTTTAAAATAAATGAGCAAAATAAATGTCCTATTAAATCTATTTTCATATGTACAGAATTAGAATAGTATTCAAAATCAGTTCTAATTATACCATATACCATTGAATAAAATTTGTACATTTACTTCATTCATTCATTCATTCATACATTTTAAATTGAAATGGTACTATTTTAGTAACTTTTAAATATTTAATGAAACAAACCTAAAAAAGATTTTTTTGTCAATTGATTTATTAATAGTACATATATTTTTACATTTATGCATAATTATCATCAAATATAATGTTTTAAACAAAGACTTTATTTATTTTAAAATCACCAATGGTGCTTAGCAACATTTGAAGAAAATATAATAAATTAAATTAAATTAAAATAAAATAATAAATGAAAGGTTTTCAGGCCTTGCACTCTATTATTCATATGGATATTGTATACAATTATTTTTATTCATTCATTCATTTATTTATTTATTTATTTATTTATTTATTTATTATTCATTCAGTTATTTATTTATTTATTTATTTATTTATTTATTAGTTAGTTAGTTAGTTAGTTAGTTAGTTAGTTAGTTAGTTAGTTA
>CAIGQV010019029.1:7925367-7935367 GCA_903798115.1 Danio jaintianensis | reverse complement strand
TTTTTTTTTGTTTTGCTTTATTAACAACCACTGACCCTGAGTCAGTGTTTTTTGTGAGTGTTTACATTAATGTAATGTTATTTAGAAAGTCTAAATGTGACTTTCAAAGGACACACTGGTTTGCTGTGTCATATTAAGTTAGTCAAAGCTATATTTTAAGTAAACAACTTTGTAAACAGGAATTTGACTGGCCCAGAGTTAATGTACATTATAAATTAAAATGCAAGCATATTGTATTGACATCTGGTAAACAAGATGTCAATGACACAAGATTTTTTTATGCACCCGCCAGTTTTGAGATTTTGTACTGTTTATTATAAAGTGATTTTTCAAAACACACTTTTAACTATCCCTTTTATAGTACTTTATTAATTTATTACCGAAGATGTCAATTACAGAACACATATTTTCAAATGACGCTTTCTCAAAATAATTTTTTTCCCCTGCATTGAGCCATAAATCTCAAATTCAGCAGCATAACACTTTAGAAAACTTCAATTCCTTATTTAAACTCTATGATGTAATCCTTCAACTTGGGAAATAGTAGGAACTAGTAGTTCTATTTTCTTTTTTACCCTTTATTCACCTGCAGAGTCTTGCCTTAAAAATTGCAAGCATTAACATAAAGCTGCTGTATCATGGTTTTTTTTTTTCCTCTATTTTTTTTTGACTAATTCCCTCTTCAAGGGCTTCAGACTCTGGTGTGAAAAGAGACATTTAATCATGTCTCCTCTCGTCTGGCCCGAAGGCATCCTGCGAAAGTAAAGAGCGTTTCGGAGGTTTTTTTTTTTTATCCTCAATGAGACTGAGAGTTGTTGAGAGGCCTTATCTCAGTAGTGTCCTCTCCTTGGATTTACATTAAAAAGATGGATGGGCTTGGCTGGGTTTTGTGTGTCTTATAATGGGCATGTGTGTGTAATAAGTGTGTTGCTGTGGACACGGAGCGCTCGCTCTCTTGACTCAGGTCTTCTTCAGACTGAAGGAGCTGTTGAGGAGAACTTGTACTATCAGAGGAAAGAAGTTTCCCATGTACTCTTTTTGAGAGGACAGTCTCCACTATGAAAAAAAAAAAGATAGAGCTTACCCATAAAGTAGCTTACTTGATCTTGCCCATTAAATTGCTTTTAATATAGTGATATATTTTACCAATATTTGAAAGTTTTCTCTTTGGTCAGTTTATGTTTTCTCATAAAGTTGTTATCCAACAACCTTATTTCAATAGTTTACTAAATATAATATAAAATTGCGTGTATAAATAAGCAGGAGTTTTTAATTTAATATTATTTTTTTATAATATTATTTATTATTTTTGTTCTGTGTTTTGTGCTCTGTCTTGTTTTTGTTTTGAGTTTAGTCGATTAAATTTTTTTGCGCATTTTTAATTTTGTTTTGAGTTTTGTGGTTTGTGTTTGTTTGTTTGTCTTTGTTGTGTTTCCTAGTTTTATTTTAAGTTTGCATTGTTTGTGCTTTGTTTCATAGATTTTTTTCCCTTATTGCTTTGTTTTGCCTTTCATTGTTTTGCGATTTTGTGCTTTGTTTTGGACTTTGGATAATATTTAGATGTTTCTTTTTTATTTTACTGCTTTATTTTTTTATTTAATTGTAAACGATTAGTTACTTTACTATAATAAAGCAAGTAAACCTGTCGCCTTAAAAGTTGACTTTGCTTAAAAAAGTGAGTAAACCTGTTGGAACTTGGATCTGTTAAGTTGACTTCATTTTTGTAATTATGCACATAGTTCACTTACTTCGAAATATCAAGGTGACGGGTGTAATAAATTTTTTGAGTTAAGTGAACATAGTAATTAAGTTTGTCCCCACACTAAACAAATGCTGGGTTCCACACAATCGATTTGTGTTGGGACAACATGAAGGAATTAAGTTAACTGATTCGTTTTTACAAATTTAGGTGGATTGAACATAATTGAATTAATTAAGTTGCTCTAAAAATAACTAAAGAATTGTGTTGTTTGAGCTCACTTAAAATAGGTAGTTTGAGCAAACAGCAAATGTAATTTTTTGAGTGTATAGTAACATTAGTGCCAAAAATGAATTGGATCATGGTTGTAGTATTTTGCGAATCTGTTTGATGTGCAATGCATCTGTGATATTTGTAAAGAGTCAACTTTTCATTTGTCTTATTTATTTATTTTTTATTGTGGCTCATTCTCATGGTAATATCCCGCTTGGCTCTAAGCACACACTCAGAAAGACCCCCGAGGTGGATACTCTGTTGAAGTTTCTCACACTGCTGTGGCCTGGTCCACATGTGACAGATGAAACCTTCATTAAAGCACTTCACGCAATTACAGTTTTCTGACTTTCCTAACAAAACTTCCAGTAGAAAAAGCAAACATTCTTAAATCTCCACTATGGTAGCAAGCTGTAGTTATAGAGCTAGAGCACCCAAAAATTAAAATTTTGTCATCACATACTCATCCTCTGCTTGTTCCAAAGCTGTTCAAGGTACATTCCTCTGTTGAAGAAAATAAAAGAATGTTGGAAACCAGTAGGCATTGAATTTCATAATAGAAAAAAAAATACTATTGACGTTAATGCCTACTGCTTTCCAACATTATTCAAAATATCTCTTTTTGTGTTTAACATTAAAAAAAGTAAGTAAAATGTAAGTAAACATTAATTTATATATATATATATATATATATATATATATATATATATATATATATATATATAAATAGCTTATCTAATATAGCTAGAAACAAACTTAAATACTAAAAACTAGGGCTGCATGGTAAAAAATATGCGATATGCGATCTTGTTGAGTATTGCGATAACGATGGTGGTGTGGAGAGAACCTGCTAATGATTGTAAAGTGCTTACACAATAAATGCTCTATATAAATGCACATTACTTACTTATTTACGATATAATATTTCCCTTGAAATACGCTGTTTTTAAATGATTTATTAATGTAATGATATTGAAATTAACAGGTAAAAGATATTTTTCAGATCTTATTTATTGTAATTCAGACTGAAAAACTGTGTCAAGGTGCAAACCTTTAGTCTTTAAAACACAATGAATGAGTGAAATCCTCAACAGATATTCTGACTCTGATTGGCTGTTGTCATTTTCCTCTCTCTTCTCGACTCCCGCCAATAGTATTTATTTTCAGCTCTGGGTTCGCCTTTGGGCCACTCCAGCTAATAGCAGAACATCTGGGGAGGTGGGGATAAAGATAGTAAGGTCCCATCTGATTGGTCAAATTTAGATAAACAATCAATGCATAAATTAAATGTAATTCATCTCACTTCTAAGTGACTCCTGCCATTACTATTTATTTTCCGCTCTGGGTTCGCCTTTGGGCTGTCCAGTCAATAGCAGAACAGCTGAGGACGTGGCGATAAAGATAGTAAGACCCCATCTAATTGGTCAAATTTAGATAAACCACCAATGCGTCACATTGCAATCATCTGCGATACATATATTGCATATACTATTACCGTGATAATGTTAATTTGGTGATATATTGTTCAGCCCTACTAAAAACATAGTTTGGCAACTAAGGACTTGCTTGTGAAAGAGAATAACCACTTGTCAACACAAACAACAAGTGTGCCAAACCCACAAAAGGCAGCAGTGGGATGTGGTCAAAAGAAAACCATACAAATGAAGCCCTTTTGACTCTACAGTATGGTCTCTGTTCACTTTTTTACAGTAGAAGGCCATTCATATGCAAATCATCTCATTTGCATATATGCTTCTCAATTTATGCAGGGATTATTCTGAGATGAATACTAAAATAGATGGTTTTTGGAAAAAGCCTGTGGCAGAATTACTTACAGAAAGTAAATCAGTATGATAATGAGTTATAATTCTGGCTATTGGGAATAAAGTTTAAAGCGTATATATGTATATATTTTTTTGTGACTGTGTGAAAAAATGTTAATAAAAGGATTAACTCAGGCGTTTTAGGTCATGTGACACTTCTCTTTACTCTGTTTATGCCTCTTTTTTTGCTTATCCAGGGTGGCCTTCATCCAATAACAAGGCCATTAGCCAAGCTGATCCAGAAAAGGGGCCTCAGCAGCCCAACTGTCCTAGATTGAGATTTATCTTTTAGGACAGACGCTTGTGCCTTTAGTCCTTCGTCCAGCCTATCAGAGAGCGAGTAGCAGCCTGTGTCAGATTACTTCAGTTTGCTGACCTGCATCTCTCCTCCATCTCTGTTGATTCTGTCACAGTATTGATGGCTCAGCAGTAACTGAATCACAGGTTTCTTCTGATCGCAGAGAACAGGATGTGACTCAAAACATTGCGCTGAGCTGTTAAAAAAGTCTAAAGGTGACAACTATAATGAGAGGTATACTGTATATACATACCAATGGCCGACCAAGTTGTTTGTGGTAATGTGCTGCAGTTTTGTCATGTGTCGCTTTAGATTTTTAGAGTATTCTGATTGGTTCACCGTGCTTTTATCAGCTGTCAGATCAAATTGATAATTTTTTTCTGATTTGTCATCGGTAATTTCTTTTTTATTGTTACAGTTGTTTTGTGGACTTTAATTTTGGTTTATATTTAGCATGATTTTTAGAACCATGTCTTTAACGTTCCTGCTTTGAATTGGTCAATAGAGCTAATATAGTCTTAGTTATGCCAAAAGGTGTGTAAGTAAACAAAAGATAAATTAATATTGTAATAATTATTATATAAAATGTGCATTCTCGTATTAAAAACTACTATTTATTATTATAAATAATATGTCAGAATTATCTATATATCATTATAATTTTGTTTGTAATGGGCCTTAATTATGACAAATAGCTAGCGGTAACATATGCCATTCATTCATTCATTCATTCATTTTCTTTTCGGCTTCCCTTTATTAATCTGGGGTCGCCACAGCGGAATGAACCACCAACTTATCCAGCATATGTTTTACGCAGCGGATGCCCTTCCAGCTGCAACCCATCACTGGGAAACACCCATACACTCTCATTCACACACATACACTACAGACAATTTAGCTTACCCAATTCACCTATAGCGCATGTCTTTGGACTGTGGGGGAAACCGGAGCACCCGGAGGATACCCACGCGAACACGGGGAGAACATGCAAACTTCACACAGAAATGCAAACTGACCCAGCCGAGGCTCGAACCAGAGAACTTCTTGCCCTGTAACATATGCCACTTTAAATGTAAAGTTAAAGTAACTTACATAAACTGGCTGAATTATTATTGTTATTATATATAAATATAGTTATTATTTAACATTAAACAAATTATATATTTTGAGCCTGCAGTCTTGTTTTGTATCATATTCTGTTCGTACTCACTATCTTTTGTCAGCAAAAATGGCTAAAGGCCAAATAAATAAAAAGCAATAACAAACCTGAGAGCCATTATGAAAATTGATGTGAAAAACGAAGAGATATAATTGAATTTTTTATTCGTTTGTCTTGATTCAGCTAATTTAACCAGAATGTTAATAGCCTGAATTGGTGGACAACATCTGGTGCTTAATATATTCATAAATCATTATCGCCAGAGAAAATGTGTTCAGCATTTAATGATAGCAATTGATATTGTATCTTCTATGCAAATATCCCATTCAGACAGACTATATGTCACTCAACATTCATTCATTCATTTTCCTTTGGCTTAGTCTCTATTTCAGAGTTCACCACAGCGGAATGAATCGCCAACTATTCCGGAATATGTTTTAAGCAGCGGATGCCCTTCCAGCCGCAACCCAATACTGGGAAACACCCATACACACTCTCATTCACATACGCACTCATACACTATGCCCAATTTAGTTTATTTATTAACTTATACCGCATGTCTTTGGACTGAGGGGGAAACTGGAGCACCCAGAGGAAACCCACGCAAACACGGGGAGAACATGCAAACTCCACACAGAAATGCCAACTTGCCCAGCTTGGACTCGAACCAGCAACCTGGTGTGAATCTATATGTTGTCTTTGATATCATTCTCTCATTTTAAAAAGCACAGATGACAATGCTTTTGTTCCCATAGATTCCTATATTTAAGAATAGCTAAAGGTCAAGCTGATTGCATGGCTGCAGGATGTGTGATTGACAGCTTCCATTTAAAACATTGTCAATGTCATTCTTTACTGTGACTGACCGGTTCAGGTTTTTCTGAAGGGCACTTGAGCTCATACTGTCACCATAGCAGCCATCAGACACGCTGTGCACATTGTCTGAAATACTGAAAATGTGCTAAATCTACTTGTCTGTGAGTGTTGAGGATGTCTTGCCTTTTTCTTAAGCCGGAAAATGTTAAAAGGCCATTGAGTTTCTTCACTATTCAGTGTCATTGCTTTTTTTCGACTGTAGTCAGGGGACACAGGTTTTTTATTTAACGCTCTGTAATTCATACATAATTGTAAATACTGTATGTTTACTTCTTTTAATTCTTTTTGTTTTACTTAGTTTTTGTTTTGTTTCGATTTTTTTGTCTTTTTTGCTTAGTTTTACTGGATTTTTGTTTTGCTTTTCTTCAGTTTTGCTTTGCTTTGTTTTTATTTGATTTGCGATGCTTTTGTTTTACTTTGTTGTTCTTCATTTTAGTTTGTTTTAGCTTTAACTTTTAACTTTGCTTTTAGTTTTCGTTGCTTCATTTTGTTTTGCTTTCTTATTTTGTTTGGCATCTGTTTTGATTTTGTTTAGTTTCTTGCTTTTCTTTGCTTTGGTTTACTTTGCTTATTTGTTTTGCTTTGCTTTGCTTCTGTTTTGTTTAGCTTTTTTGATTTGATTTGCTTTATTATTTGTTTTGCTGTGCTGTATCGCTTTGCTTTCCTTTTACAATTTGATTTGTTTAACTTTTTAGATTTTTAAATGTTTTTGTTTTTGTTTTGCTTGTTTGTCTTGTTTTGCATTTATTTGCATTTGTTTTTGTTTTGGAATGGTTTTGTTCTTGTTTGTTTTGTCTCATGACCCGCCCCATCTTGTATGAGTAAATAAATAATAAAGAAAACAAAACAGAAAATTTCTTATATGACCCATTATTAGATCTGAAATTAATATAAATTACTAAAGTATTTTTCCCCATCTCTGTGTTAGGGTTTTTGTCTTATGTGACTAGCATAAATGTGTGCTAAAATAGGGTCTTCTAAAAATAGTATCTTGTACATTTTTAAACAATATTCTGCTTTCAGTTCGTGTCTAAGCAACTAGCCTCTATGGTAGATTTATCCTCACCTAAAGCAACGTCCTTAACATCACAGAAAAGAAGAAAACACAGATTGTAGCATAACCAATGCTCTCATTGTGTGTGATGTGCAGAAGAACCCGTCTCTATCTTTAATGTCTAAAAATCACCTTGAGATGAATCTTTGGCTCCACAGACTCATGCACTCTTTCCCTCTCTGTTTAGCTGTATGACTCTGTCAAGGTTTCTGAGCTCATGAATTATGCAAAGCAAAGGCCATTTCCCTTACACAGCCTGCTACACAGCAGAATCACTCAGATAGCACTCTCTACCTACAGTTAACAACCAATGCTATCTCACTTTTCTGACACACCACACAACACAAAACATCTTTATTCACAATTCTTACTTGGGTTTATATTGTAAAAATCTTCGCAGCCACTCATCCATCATAATCAGGGGAGCATTTTATGGTGATTGTGATTTCTGTGTAAACAGGTTTATGGCATATTAAAAGATAAAGAAGCACATTTTTCATGTTTTAACTTACAGATAGAAAGTAACACACGTTTGTGACTTTATATTTAATGTGCCGTTAGTATGCTGTTTCTCACATTACCTTTTATTTAGTGTTAAATGTAGATGTTTATGAATTCCCATTTAATTAAATTAAATTTAATTTAATTTAGTACACTGTATGTATAATTTTTCATAATATCTCTATTTGTATTTTATTTGTATTCATTTATGTAATAGAAAGTAACACATTGTAGTGACTTTATATTTAAAGTGCCATTAGTATGCTGTTTCTCATATTACCTTTCATGTAGTGTTTAATGTAGCTGTTTATGAATGCACATTTTAATTTAATTTGATTTGATTTAATTTGATTTTAATTTATACACTGTATATGTAGTTTTTCATTTAATTTTTACTTTTCATAATATTTCTGTTAGTATTATATTAGTATTTATTTATTAAATTTAATTATTTTCGCTTTTCTTTTTGCTTGTTTTGGTTTTATTTTTTGTTAAAATAATTCATCTTTTATTTTATTTCATTATTTGAACAGGATTGCATTTTCAATTCTATTGTTGACCATCTGAAAGGACGTGCTTCGTGAATCTGAAAGGATTTCTGTTCTATGCATGCAGAACAGAAGCTGAACGATACACAAAGGGCTTTCTGGAGCAGGAAGAACAATTGTGTGTGTATTTTTTTTTAACCCTCCTCTGAGTATCCAGACAGCAGCCTGTGTAATTTTGTGCTTCAGCCATGTGTATTGCCATCCATATGCCAGTGCTGCGGGTGCTGTCATTACAGCGTCCCCGTCTCTTCCAACTCAATGCCCTCTATCGCTATTTACATATCATTTCTATGTACATCAGTGCTTGGTGTCCCTTCTAATAAATATCATCAGTTTGTGCTGTTTTTAACCATTGCCTTTTATATCTGTTTCCCCTTTTAGTCTCACCGGCTAGTCGTGGATTCCCCTCTGCATGTTTGAATGGTCACATTGAGTGCGAATCACAAGGCCCAGCTGCTTTGACCTGGAGGGGAAGGATTTTGATGTAACGCAGCCTTGCCATGGACGGGAAGAGGAGCTGCTCGCTCTGTGGAGGAGCGATGATGATGATGATGATGCTTAGTCACATGACCTCTGCATTAGAAGTGCCTCTAGACTGTGAGTATTGCACAGCGAGCATTATTAAATATGATGTGATGTCAATGAACTGTAATAAATTCAGTACACTATATCAAATTATTTATTTATTGTCTTGAAGAAGTCAACATTTATTTGATTAGAAATACAATAAAAATGGTAATATTGTGAAATTTATGTTTGAAATAACTTTATCATGTGTGTTATTCCTATGATTAGTAAAAACTGTGAAATTAAATAGTATTACTGTTTAAAATAAATATTTTCTTACTGAATGTAGTTTCAAATTTCAAATGGTCCTGTGATTTAAAGTTGAATTTTCAGCATCATTACTTCATTCTTCAGTGTCACATGACCGCTCAGAAATCATTATAAAAGGATGATTTACTGTTCTGTTGTGGTCAATTTTTATTGGTACTCTGTCATTAATAATTTTTTACTGCTTCATATAGTTTTGTGAGAGCTGTGATGTGTTTTAAGCTTCTTTGTTTGAAAATAACAGCATTTATTTGAAATAGAATCCTTTTTACACTATAAAAAGTTTAATTTCATGTTTGATTTCACTTATGAACAATTTAGCGTCCTTGATGAATGTAAATGAATAACATTTTTAATGGTACTTTTGAATAGTATTATTTACACTAAAGTGCCTTACTTATGACTATTTATAATAATAATAATAATAATAATGGGCGGCACGGTGGCGCAGTGGGTAGCACTGTCGTCTCACAGCAAGAAGGTCGCTGGTTTGAGCCTCGTGTTCTTATGGGTTTCCTCCGGGTGCTCCGGTTTCCCCCACAAGTCCAAAGACATGCGCTATAGGTGAATTGGGTAAGCTAAATTGTCCGTAGTGTGTGTGTGAATGAGAGTGTATGGGTGTTTCCAAGTGATGGGTTGCAGCTGGAAGGGCATCCGCTGCGTAAAACATATGCTGGATAAGTTGGCGGTTCATTCCGCTGTGGCGACCCCAGTTTAATATAGGGACTAAGCCGAAAAGAAAATGAATAAATTATAATAATAATAGGGCGACGCGGTGGCGCAGTGGGTAGCACGTTCGCCTCACAGCAAGAAGGTCGCTGGTTCGAGCCTCGGCTGGGTCAGTTGGCATTTTCTGTGTGGAGTTTGCATGTTCTCCCCGTGTTCGCGTGGGTTTCCTCCGGGTGCTCCGGTTTCCCCCACAAGTCCAAAGACAT
>CAIGQV010019029.1:7903816-7916790 GCA_903798115.1 Danio jaintianensis | reverse complement strand
TGAAAGACTTCTTTATATATATATATATATCTATTTTTTTTATTAATTAAAAAGGTCCTGCAAAATCCTGGAGAGACTAATTAATGTTATTGGCTTGTTTGATAACTTTTTTTAACACTGACTGATGCTGTTTAGGTTTTTTTTCTGCACATTGAAAGAGTAACTCTATGGACATAATTTTGGGATGACAGTGGTAAAGTTCATTGGACTCACATTGTGAAAGACTTCATTTTTACACTTGAAGTGACCACTTGTTTACTTAACTCCTTTGAAAGTCCTGAGACATGTAGACAAGGGTGCAAGAAAATGTTTCAGCCTAATGGCTACTCAAAAAGGAATCAAAAGCAGCCCAAATTTTCCCCTTTGTCCAATCAGGCTCAATTGATGGATTCACATTAAGAAAAAGGTTTACCATATTCTCTGATATTTTATAATACACATACTTGTAGATACAGTATACGTGTTAAAGTACTGAGTTCTGGGATCAATGTCCATTAAGAAATGTTTCAATTTTTATTTTATATTTGTGAGAAAGAAACATTTCAGTGGCCAAATTGTGTGGGAAAACCGAGACACTGGAAACACAATTTCAGGGTCATGTAGTGGAGATGCTGCAGTAATTAATAAAGGATCTTGGTCACAAATAAATGGAACTCTTGATGTAATAAACTTTCAGACATTGTTTATGGTTTTAAAATCAATGTCGTGATTACTGCACACCATAAACCTGGTGAAAATCTACTTACTATCTGAACCACTATGTACAAGAATGTGCAGAATTAAGTCTCATTTCAATTTATTAGCCCAATGAATCTTTCCATGGTCGTCTTGGAATATGTCCATGTGATACGGTGCATGTTTCAATGTCAGATTTTTTTGGCCAGACAGTGTATATGCAACACTATATTACTGTGAAATATCTCATTTCAATTGTATTTAGGATCCTTCCATTCCCTTTTAAAGGCTTGTCCATTGAAAAGAAGCAATGGAAGGATTGAATTCTCTGTCATTCAATATGAGGTTCACTTGATCAAAGACATGAGGGTGATTTTTAGCAAGGCTTGACTTAAATCAGTAGATTTTCCAACTATTTATTCATGTATTTTGTTCATTTTATGCTGTCAAATTTAATTAAACATATTCTAATTGTACTGTACAGGATAAATCTTGATTCATAACCCTTGTTCATGTGTGGTTTTACGCACCCAAACAGAATCTTTTCCCCTACTTTGAGTGCTGAGGTGATAAATGTCTGGTTATAAGACTTGTCTGTCTGATTGTAGACAGTCCTTCTGGGGAGAGAGTGCCCTCTTTTCTGCATCCACCAGGAACGGAAAGTACCACCATGGTCTTGAAAGGAGACACGCTGGAGCTGGAATGCATTGCCGATGGCCTGTAAGTAGCAGGAAGTGGAATACTGGTTTAAAGATGGCTATTGTTCAAACTACTTATTTAAAATGAGTTGAAACAACACAATTCTTGAGACTTAATTGTTTTATGTTCAGTCCAACTAAATTTGTTAAGTTAACTTAATCGATTTGTGTTTTTGACAGCATGAATGAATTGTGTGGAACCCTGCATTTTTTACAGTCTATGATATTTTTGTAATCATGTCTTTTTGACTGTATTAAAGGATTTGCATAAAAATATTTGAGTTATTTTGTGTGTTTTCCAGTCCCACACCAAATATCTCCTGGACTAAAGTGAACGGGGAGCTGCCAAGTGGGCGTTTTTCATTTTACAGTTTCCAGAAAACTCTGAAGATAAAAGAGGTGACAGAAGCAGACGGGGGAGATTACCGCTGTTTAGCCAAGAATCGCATGGGGAGCAGCCAACACACCATCACCGTAGTGGTCAGAGGTCTGTCACTGGACGTCTTTTCATGTGTCACATCTCAAAAACCCTGTTTAGTCACATCATTCACTTGACCCCAGGACACCATCCTGTACTGTTCATGGATTTGCGCTCATCTGAAAGACCTTTTGTGTTTGCTGTTGTTCAGAAAGTATGCCTGGGTTTATCAAATATAACTAAAATATTAGTTATAATATACAGCAGGGAAAATAAGTATCGAACACGTCACCATTTTTCTCAGAAAACATATTTCTAAAGGTGCCATTGAATTTAAAATTTAACCGGATGTTGATAGTAACCAAAGAAATCCATATATGCAAAGAAAACAAATCTAATTAGTTTACAAATTAAGTTATGTGTAATAAAATAAAATGACACAGGAAAAATGTATTGCACACATGAAGAAAGTGAGATGTACTGTAGAAAGGCAGTGAAAGCCCAGACAGCAGCTGAAATCTCTCAGTAGTACTTCAGCAATATTAGCTTCTTCAGTCCAACATCTACATTGTCAGGATGATGAAGATGAAACCAGGGTGGACATTTCAGCAAGACAATGATCCAAAACACAGCCAAGGAAACTCTCAAATGGTTTCAGAGAAAGAAAATCAAGCTGTAGAATGGCCCAGCCAATCAACTGAATTGAATCCAATAGAAAATACAAATTAAAGATCAGATTTGATAGACGAGACCCACAGAACCATCAAGATTTTTACACTCTGTTGAAGTCTGAGCAATGCATGTGACTTCATTCTCCATATGAGAGGCATCTTAATTCAAATTGTAATGTTACATTTTTCAGATTTTAAATGTAAATTTCCAAAAATGTAATTATAGATTTTCAGGTTTTGTCAGTCTGATTTTGAACTCTGTCCACAGCGGCTCCCTTTTGGGTCAATGCCCCTCAGAACCTCATATTGGCCCCAAAAGAGACTGGAAACCTCACCTGCGATGTGGATGGAAACCCTAAACCCATGATTACATGGTCTGTCAATGGAAATCCCATTGAAAGTACGTATCATCCACTCACTCATTTATATTTCTGGTTCCAGTGTTACCTACTATTTTCAATAAGTAATACTAATATGTATTTATGATTTATTTTAGTGAATAAGTGTGCTTGTACAGTGCATGTAAAAAAACAATAATTCACTGAACAACAATTATAGGGAATGTTTTTATAGCATAATATATTTTATTTTATTTTATAATCCTTTAAACAATGCCTTGTCATCTGTTTTTGTATGAGTGAAAAATAATTCTCTGATTAAATTAGAAATTACATAATTGAATATTTAAACGCATGTCTCCCTTTTTTGGTTAGTACATCATAGCTAACTACTTTTTATTTGTAATTTTTTCTTTTACTGATTTCTTGACAGGCTCTCATAATGACCCAAGCCGCAAAGTGTCAGATGGCGTCATCACCCTCAGTGACGTTCAGACGGGCTCAAGCGCCGTTTACCAGTGCAACGCCTCTAATGATTATGGTTACCTGCTGGCCAATGCCTTTGTCAGTGTACTAGGTTAGTTTTATACATCTGCTTTATTCTGTTCTATATTTGTAACTGTTCAACATGGCACATTCATCATATTACATTACATTTCAGCTGAACCACCAAGAGTGCTGACGTCTCTAAATCACGAGTACTCGGTCATCAGTAACAGCAGAGCTCTGCTAGACTGTGCTTCTTTTGGCTCGCCTCTTCCAAAAATCACATGGTAAAACTTGTTTAATGCTGTTCATTTGTTTGTCTCTAAAGCCCTGTTTCCACATGGTATGAACATGCTTTTTCTGATCAAAGGTTGACACACAGTATTACACATTATTGTTTCCTCCTGTTGTTAAGATGAACTCAAAAGCATCTCTTGTGGCTATTCAGAGTTTCTCAAGACTCCTTCTTATTATTTTGTCACGCTCTACATGACTTTTATGGGAGTATTTACTGTGATGCACAAGTACTATTGAGTGAACAAACCATGTTACGCAGTGGAAACCAAAAGCAAACATTGCTATGATGTTTGATTGTATTCTGTGTGTTTTGGTACAACAAAGCACGACTACATATTTTGGTGTATTTTGATGGTCAGTAGGAGGAAAGTAAGGGGTATTTTGTGACAATTTGAACCTCTGGGAGTCATCAAAAGTGGCTCAAAGCATGTTTAAATATGCTCTGCCTGTATTTCGAATCATCCACTTGTGATTGGATTGATGAAAATTTATGTTAATACCAGGTGTGTAAACCTATCCATCAAGGTGTTAACTGTGTGGGGGCTGTGTTTCTGTGATCTGCAGGTTTAAAGACAGTCAGAGCATACTGAACAGTGACTTGTACCACATTCATAAAAACGGTACTTTAGAGATCAATGTAGCTCAGCCACAAAACAGCGGCAAGTACACTTGTATAGCATCAAACAATCTTGGCAACAAAGAGAATCATGTCCACCTGCAAGTGAAAGGTGAGTGAAAGCTAAATTGAATTTATCTATCAAACATGTCTATTTGTAACCTGCTACATGAATGAATAATAGGTAGATAACGCTGGATAAAAGATTGTTTTTATTTTCTGTTTCTCCACAGAGCCTACGCGGATCCTCAGACAGCCGGAGTATAAAGAGGTTCAGAGGAACAGCATAGCTGTGTTCGAGTGTAAGGTCAAACATGATCCCACTCTCTTCCCATCCATGATATGGCTAAAAGACAACGGAGAGCTTCCTGATGACCCTCGGTATGACCTGGAATCAGTGCTGTGATCGCTGATCAAATATAAGCACTTTCTGAAGCAGGGCACACTATAGATTACTTTTATTTGTATATATTGTTTTATATTGTTTATATTTTTATATACAGCCATGTAAAAACTAAGAGAGCGCTTGAAAATTCTCAGTTTCTCTGGAACTATGATTTATAATTAATTATGTGTTTTTGGTTGTCATATTGTGTGAACTACTGATGACATTTCTTTTCAATGTAACTTTTTTTTCCCATCGCTGGTCTATTTTTCCATATATATATGGACATTTTTACATACATTTTTTTAATACATATTTTTTATTAGATCCAAGTATCCACAGTATTTATAGATCTTATCATGTCAAACTTGATTCTTATTTTATTGTATCAAACTTTGAAAACGATAAATAAATTTTTTATTCAATAATTTTTTTTAAATGGTTAAATACTATTTTATTTTAATTCAGTAAAATATTCAATGTCCAGTAAATTCTGAATTGCTTTTGATACTAAAATGTCATTTCATATCAAAAATCTTGCCAGTCTTTAATCTAAAGCATTACTTTGTTTAAGAAAAGTAAAAACCTTACACGTCTCAGTTCTCTAAAAAAAGACAGCCTGTAGCTGCTTGTTTTCGACTGACAGGTGTGTATGTTTGTAGATTTGAGGTGGGCACTGATAGTCTGACTATACATGATGTGACAGAGGATGATGAAGGCACCTACACTTGCATCAGAAACACCACCCTGGACCAAGATTCAGCCAGCGCCACACTCACAGTAGTTGGTATGATTGATTTATACATCATTCTCCCCTGCTTCATATGCACAGTATATAATATGGCTTCCATAGTCAGTACAGAAAAAATGGTTGCTTCTGTAGAGTTGGAACTGTACTGAATTGTATAATTTACTTCTGACTTCCTCGAACCTGCTTTCCTCATCAGAGGCCACACCAACACCAACAATGATACTGGGTAAAACTCACATCTTTCAGTTCCCAAACAGGTCCCAAACTCATCTGATTCATGTGTATTTTTGCTTTATTTTTGGTTCATCCCTCATCACTTTCCTTATGTGCTTTAAGAATGTGTTTGTGGATTTGTTTCCCATTAATATACAAACTGTTAAAGGCATTAATGACAATTCATGACTGTTATATTATATACATTTATATATTATTTACTATTATCACTCAGTGGTCTAAAAAAAATTACCAAAACAGACAAAAATAACACGTTTACTCCTGGTTTGCGTTGCCATTTTTTAAGCCCAGACCTAATTAAATTAAAATACAGCATTACTGTGGAACAGCTTTATATACTGAACTTGTTTCTTGACTGCTTTTATTTGCCGTCTTCATATCTAAAAAGCTCCTTTGATACAATCATTTTTGTATGAAGTTTTATGAAAAATAACAATTACTAGATTTAACTCGTTATGGGCAATGTGGCTCAGATTGTGAAAAAATTATGTATTCAAAAGAAGCACAATCAAAAGCTTCCAAGTGTGAACACACCTTTACCCATTGTAAAGTCATGCCTTTAACAGAACATCACATTTTCCACTGTGACCTATTTAAGTTTGCCAGTCTATTTGTGCTTTATTTTGGCTTGTGCTGCATGTTTGTAATATTACAGTGTGTACTCTTCCACTGGTCTCATAATAAGTGATTTTGCAGAGCAACCGGACCCACCAACTGACCTGGAGCTGACTGATCAGCGAGAGCGCAGTGTTCGGCTAACATGGACCCCTGGAGATGAACACAACAGCCCTATTAAATGTGAGATTACAACTGATATCAGTTTTGTTATCCACATATTATATTAACAGAAATGTTCTGATCCATTTGTACCTGGATCCTTCAGTGTTCCTGATCCAATATGATGATTCTCTCCATGAGCCTGGAGTCTGGCTCAATATGACCGAGGTCTCAGGAACCAGCACAACAGCCCAGCTGGAGCTGTCCCCATATGTGTATTACTCCTTCAGGGTCTTGGCACTCAATGACGTGGGTCTGAGTGAACCCAGCGATCCGTCCAGACAGTACCGAACCAACCCTGCAAGTGAGTATCAAGTCCCACTTTACATTAGGTGGCCTTAATTGCAGTGTACTTGCGTCATAAAATAAATACAATGCACTTACCGTGTTTATAATGTATTGCAGAACACTTGTGGTGCTCTTGAGGTGGGATATGGGTAGGGTTAGGGACATGTTTGGTAGTATGAGTAGGTTTAAGGGTGGGTTAAGGTGTAATGGATGGTCAACAGTGTAATTACAAATAAGTACATTGTAACAAATGTTTAATTTCATTGTAAGTACATTTTAGTTTAAGGTTCCCTAATATAAAGTGGGGCCCTCTATCAAGATCAAACTTTGAACTTATGTTTTTACCCAGTATCCTTAATATTCCAATTAAGATATATATTGTTTTTTTTTATGTTCTTTGAACATTCAAAAGATCCTATTTTTAGACAATGTTTTAATGTGATTTTTTTGGTTATAATAATGTTATTCAAAATATTTTCATAAAGTTTTAGTCTCATGTTATTTTAACATTATTATAACATTATTGAAAACATTATTACAACATTTAGTCACCGTTATATGATATATTATATACTTAAATTTTTTGTCTGAAACTATATTCATATTCTAAGGACATTATTTAAAACACTATTAGAACATTCCATTCACATTATATAAATGCTACCTTAAAGTTCGTAGTAAGTTATAAAAACGTTATTGTAAATGGTTTTTAGAACGTTCATAATATTCAGTTAATAATACCGGTATTCAAAACATTTATTATTAGAGCATCCTATTCATATTAAATTAATGTTCTAAGAGCATATTTCTATCGGCATTACAAGAATGTTCCAAAAACTCTTTTAATAATGTTACATCCTAACATTTACACAGTTGTTAATGGAACATTATAGAAAGTTCTGGGAACATTCCCTGTTAGCTGGGTACAGTAGGCCTCATTATACACACCTAGTATTAAGGTGTGTTTTTGTCCATCTAATCTCAAGTGGACTGTGCTGAATTCAGGTGTAAATGGGGTCTGCAATGTTTTGATATATTCCACTTTTAGTCACTTCCAGAGGCAGTCAAATTTAATTAAAAATGTATTGTATTGTAAATAAATATATATAATATGTGATTGTTGCAGGATGTGTTGAGAGAAAGATATTCATTATTTGCAGCACTGTACCAAAACAGATTAGTTATGATCAGAATTGTAATTGCCATCTGCATCTTTTTCATTTAATAGCAATCATGTCAATAGCACTTGTTAAAATTACCTGTTGTTCCAGTAAGCAGTAAAACTCCAGCAATTGCTCCATCTAATTGCACATAAATCCACAACAAGAACATGTTTCTGTCACAAATCACACATGCACACATCAGTAAATCACCAGAAAGCGGTTCAAGGATGAAATCGGTTAATACTAGGTGGTAGCTTTATATATCAAGTCTGATTATGATTTTCACAGAACCTGATGTAAATCCATCAGATGTTGAAGTCAGTGGAACGTCACCTGACAGTATGACAATATCCTGGAGGGTAAAACGTTTCACTTGATTGCATTCAGTACATTACTTATTCATTTATTAAATACAGTTTGCAATAAGTAATAGATAAGGAAAAATCTAAGTTTTTTTTCTCTTTATTTTAATGTGTGTTTACCAGGAGCTGAGCGGGCTTGAGTCTAATGGTCCAGGCTTACAGTACAAGGTGAGCTGGAGAATGAAAGATGCAGAGCAGTGGATGACAGTCACACTGGCCAATGTCTCGCAACATGTGGTGACAGGAACACCCACTTTTACACTTTATGAAGTCACTGTACAGGCGGTCAATGATTATGGACCAGGCCCCAGACCAGAGGTGGTGCCGGGATACTCAGGAGAAAACTGTGAGTGGATCTATTTATAAAAGCAAAATATAGAATAGTATTAATAATATTGAAGGGATAGTTCACCCGAAAACAAATCATTTACTCACCTTTTACTTGTTTGAAACCTTTCTGAGTATCTTTCTTCTGTTAAACACAAAAGAAGTTATTTTGGAGAAAGCTTTGACTTTCATAGTAGTTGTTTTTCCTATTATGGAAGTCAATGGTTACAGGTTTCAGTTTTCTTTAAAATTCTTCTTTTGTCTTCAACAGAATAAAGAAACCCATAAAGGTTTAAAACCACTTGAGGATGAGTACATTTTCATTTTTGGGTGAACTATCCCTTTAATATTAATGTTATTATTATTAATATTATAGTATGCTAATTCCAATCACTTCACATTTTCATCCATATTGAACAGATTATTTTTTTTTTTGTGCATTTTAATATGATTTGTTATTATATTATGCTATTTCAAATTACCTTTTTTTAAAAAGTTTTTTTATCGAAGCTGTAGTGGGAATGTTTGTTTATTTTCTTATGTCGGTTTTTAAATCTACACATTTCATGTACAGTTATTTGAATATTATGTAAGTTACACAGTTGAGTTCCTTTGTATTATTTCTATTTATTAATTGTAAGTATTATTATTATTATAATTGTTATTATTATATATTTTAAAATTGCATTGCAGTCCCAGTATGCACTGCATCAATGGAGATAATGGAGAGAATAAGATAAATGTTTGTAACTCATAAAAATATATTTATATTTTTATTTATTAATTGTAAGTATTATTATTATGCATTTAAAATCGCATCGCAGTACCAGTATGAACTGCATCAATGGAGAGAATAGGATAAATGTTTGTAACTTTTAAAAATAAATTTAAATAATAAAAGAGAAAGAAAAGAAAAAGTAATAATTCTGTATGTCTTTGTCATCTCAGCACCCACAGTGGCCCCAGAGAACTTAAAAGTTTCAGTTCAGAGCGGGACGGTGGCTGAAGTTCACTGGGAAGCTGTTCCTCTTTCATCAGTCCGGGGTCGTCTGAAGGGATACAAAGTGCTTACTGAAATCTAAAAATACATTTACAGCTATTACTCAACATCTTTTAAGATTAACTTACATTTTTGCTGCTTTGTAGGTGACATACCAGAAGATGAGAAGTTTACACAAGCAAGACTATGACCGTGAGAATCCTCAGGTGCTCATCTTCAGTGGGGACGAGACTGTGGGACGTCTGCCGGACCTTCATCCCTACAGCCATTACAGACTCAACATCAGAGCCTTCAACGGGCACGGAGACGGACCCTCCAGCACTGACCAGCAGTTCCAAACACCAGAGGGAGGTACTGTAGAGTACCAGATATACAGTATGCTCAAAACATGGAATATTATTGCTTTTAAAATGAGCTTAAGTGATCTAAATGGTGCTTTCTTTTAGTTCCTGGGCCTCCAACAAATGTAAACATCCGGAATCTGAACCTGGACTCTTTGCTAGTGGAGTGGACACCACCTTTGGAAGACAACGGACACTTGACTGGATACTTATTGAAATACCAGCCTAGTAGGTCGAAGTTAGGTCTTTTTTTATTGGAATTTGTTGCTTGTTTTGGCAGGAAAATGTAGGTGATAAGGGTAAAAATTACCCAGTAGTTATTACTATATTTCCACAGTTGATTGATTGCATAGAGAGTGATTGCTTAAGTTTTCTAAAATATTATGTTTAAATATGCAAATTTATAATTACATACATACTATTTTGCATGCATTTAGCACAAAAATCGAAAAAAATCTGGTTCCAAATTCTTCTTTTTATTTTTATTTTTATTTTGTACATAGATTTTTTTACATAGGGGATTGGAAATATAATTTTATCATGTGTCATTTAGAAAATATATATAAAATATTTTTTTTTTGTAGAATTTAGGCAACAGTTGAAGAAAAAATTATTAGATTATAATTTTTTTAATAAATAATTTTTATTTTTTTTCTTTGGGATTTTTTATTCCAGCCAAACCCAAAGAAATAAGACTTTCCCAGAAGACAAATATAATAGAAAATACAGTGGAAATTTCCTTTCTTTGTTAAATAGAACTTGGTAAATATCTGAAAAAGAATTTACATTTCATAGGAGGGCTAATCATTTTGTCTTCAGTTTAAAAAAAAGAGTAACACTCATTTGAGCCTTTAAAATTATAGGTTGTAATTAAAAATCTACAGACACAAATTGATAAAGTGCTATAAAAAAGGGGCATTTTAGATACTTTCTTCCATTTAGACTGAAAAACAAATTGAAAGATGCCTGAGTGTAAGTCACTCCTTTATGACCCTTTACACTTTTCACTTTCTCTGTTTGAACGCTCTCCTGTAGTCAATACAACAGAAGAAGTCGGGCTGCCCAAAGAAGTGCTTTTACCAGCAAACGAGACCAGTTACACACTTGACAAGCTTACGCACAGCACACACTACAAGTTCTTTCTGAACGCCATGACTGAAACAGGCTCTGGACCTGCTGTCACTAAAGAGGCCTTCACAGAAGTGGACGAAGGTGAGGACATGTTTTGTGGTTGAGTTTAACAATATAACATTTGCAGGATTGGCTGCAAGGGTCCAGGCGCAGTAGGTAGGTTTGTGTAATGGTTTGCGTCATGTTAGGAATCCTGTTCTTTTTTTCCCTTTAGATTTATAATTGACTACATCCTTATGATGAGTTCAGAATTCTGAGAATTAGTATTATTCAGTATTACCCCATTGACTAATAATTTATAAAAGACGATCCAAATTTATGACATTTCTGTATTTATTTCAAAGAACATAAAAAAGAAATGTTACTAATTTTACTTTCATAAATCCTCGTACGTTTTTCTTACTGCAATGGTTTGTCAGTAGTTGTAAATCTATTTATTTATTTTATTTATTTAGTGAGTTATTTAGTTATTTATTTATTAAATTTTTTTGTAATGACATCTAATAAATATGGGGAGGTTTTTTAACCAAAGTTTTTGACATGGATATTACTTATAATAAGTTGGTTTTTTTAACAAAATTCTGTCAAAAATGACCAATGTTCTTGATATTGATATTACTTTTTTGTCACCTAAATATGCTCCATTATATTACCCAAACATAAAACATGCATGCCATTTTTGTAATCACTTTCTGGTCAAAACAGACCTAAATACATCGCCAACCTGATTTCACCAAGTAGGGCATGTTCCTGGATTAACATCTATGTTAATCCTGGAACAACTTTCCAATCAGCCAATCAGAATTAAGGGATATGTTTACAGTTTATGTTAAGTTTAGGCTTACGGTTAGGTTTATGCACTTCTACATGATTGTTATCCAACTATTATTCCCCTCTGATTTTGGGAATAATTTACAGTTATGGTTGGGTTTAGGGGTAGGGAATAGGGATTACATTTTCAAACAAAAAAGATGTTCCAGGATCAACATAGTTCTTAATCCAGGATCACATCGTCCTTGGCAAAATTATGACGTGCTAAATACATAATGAGGGTGTATAGAAATTCCTTTATATTTATTTGTTTTTAAATATTGACAGTAATTTTGTACTTTTTTGTTCCATCTGTGAACTAGTTTCTCATTCTGACAAATATGCTTTTTTAGATCATCTGAATGCTTTAAATGGATGTCATGCGTTATGGTATTATTTAATTAAATACTACTTTATTTTGGTGTATTCAAATGGATCCTCCAACAGCAATATATTTTGTGACAAACACATTTGGGAAATATTCTATTCAAACTAAATTTGCCGCTACTTACATCCCCACTACCTTTGTCTTCTTTTGTCTCTCTCTCTGTTTTCTCTGAAGCATTAATTCGGCATCCCGCAGTAGAGGCGGGTAAAGGTAACACCAGTATGAGGCTGATGGAAATGCATGCTGGTTGAGCATCAGCTGAGAGAATAGAAAGCCACTGTAGCACTGAAACAGAGATACAGTAGATACATATGCATGAACCACCTCAGGCCAGAAAGCTTTACACCTGACCGGCCTGCTCCATATGTCATGGAGGATCATGTTACCAAGATGCAAATTTCATCCCACTGCTTTCATTAGGGCTTAGCTAGAGCATCTGTTGTGAAAAGGAGTAGTTCACCCAAAAATAAATGCTGATGCTTGAATGCCTGTGAAACACAAAAGGAGAATTAATGATGATTCTTTAAGCAGGTGTTTTCCATATGATATTAGATATGGTAAAATCTGATAAAAATCCAGTTTCTCTGCATTTGCTGGATTTATTAGGTATGAAGACAAATATTCATATGTTTTATTCGGTAAAGGTCCGATAACATTTCTTCCAATTTTAAATAAATTTATTGTCCTTTAGTGCATTTTGTTATTTTATGCCAGAAAAAAAGTTTTAAATTGTTTTTATTTTATATTTGTGTGATGCTAACTTAGTAGTTCACAAATAAAGCATTGAATATTACTAATTGCTTCAATTGAACCCAATG